>JAHQIW010005994.1:0-45108 GCA_019055375.1 Parelaphostrongylus tenuis | reverse complement strand
AACGACAAGTCTACTTCGGCCCCTCGCCTCCCTCCCTTTGCTGCTGCTCAGTGTTCTCGAAGTGATATTTTTGTATTTCTCGTGATTTTTATATCAATTTTTGCTCTAATTTACCAAATGGCGCATGAGATTTCTTTGCATGTAGCCGCTTTCAGAGCTGCTATCATCCGATTGGTGTGGGGTGAAGCGCGAAACTTGCGGGTTCGAATCCCAGCTGACGCAAGAGTTTTGCATATCTCGCTGAATCATTGAGTTCAATTTATTACTCATCTCGACTCGTCTTCACAGTGTTTTCCCCACTGTGCGGATCCGAGTAAATCTAGCATTCGATTCATTCTTTTCGTCTTCCTCCTGAGCGTCGTAGAATACCAGTTGGACGAGTCTCCTTGCAATCTCGAGGATAGCCAGGCTGTGACGTTCAATAGGGCGTTCGTTGTTGACTGCCGGGCGACCGTGCCTGGGGGGTGGGGATCGGCCCCACGTGCGCTGCAACGTGCATCACAGCCACTCGGCCACGAGGTCCCCCATTTTTCTATGTCAATTGCACCAATATAGGATTTTCCACTGCGATCTTATTCTTACAGTTTTATTCGAGGGCTTGTCAGAAGTTCGGTGGGATACCATGATTTGTGGATAATAGAACTTTCCATAGAATTCTCGAGCATCTTTGGAAAATCACTGGGTATCCAGATGAAAAGATTTCTTTGCAGAATCTTCACTTTATTGCTGATCTCTTCTTCAAATGGTCCGACGATGGCGCGGAACTTTAACTCAGCCATTCGCTGTTAAACTCTTTAGAGGTATGAGATAAAGTTCTCACAATCGTATTGTGTCTACATCGGTCTTTTTTATTTTATTAATTCATTTCATGTAGGGAAGGCGTGACCGAGTGGTTGTGATACTCGTCGTGGCGCGTGTAGGGCTGAAACCCTCCATCCATCACTCCCCGAAAGTGAACAAGAGCGCCTCGAGGAGCGCCAGCCACAACCTGGATATTCTCGAATTGCAACGAGGCGTGCTCTTTCAGTATCATACGACGTTCAACTATCGAATTCTAGAAGTACTGGAATCTGCCTAGTGAGAAAAACGTAGTGAAGACAGATTAATAAAGTTCCAAAGTGCCAAAGTGCTTCATTTGATCCGCACACAATGTTTTTTTTTGCAGGGTGGGGATCCCAGTACCTCTAGCATTGAATCCTCTTTTCGTCTTCTTGTTGAACGTAGAAAAATAGTGGGTTGAACGCGCCTCCTTGCAATCTCGAGAATAGCCAGGCTGTGGCGTTACGTGGGACGTTTGTTGTTGATTTCCGGGAGTGTTCTAGGATGGGGGTAGCGCCGGTCGCATCCTGCGATACAACCACTCGACCATGCCCCCCTCTCTCCCTCCAGCATTTCGGTCATTACGTGGCTCTGATGGGATAACTTCTTACCTCAGCTGTTGCTTTTTTTGTAATCCTCCTAGATCTATGTGCCTTAACCACAGGGAATTATCCTATGAGGTCGATGGTGCACATCCTCACTATGCTGTAATGGGCTTCCATGCTCACTTTCATACAACCACAGCCGATTGCGTGAAAGAGAATAACGTTTTTTTTTTTCACGTAATTCGTCATGAAGGAAAGTGTATAGCGCATTCGTTAGAGTAGTACGCTACGCCTACGTGGTCGATGGTTCGTTTTCGCATCCAGACTTAGCAAGCCTTTGATTTCTTTGGTGTCTGCGGCAGACTGGTACCAGACTTGTTTAGGAGGATAGCAGCATAATTTGATACATCGCTAGGCCGCCACAAGTCATTGTAATGTCCAGACATGCATTCAGTCATCTCTAACGACGCTTGATGAGGTCGAATGCATGCCGATTGTTCAAGGATCGACCAATAGCGAGAGCTTTATCGTTTATCGAAGAATAAAGGGTAAAGCTCTTGGCGTAGATCAGTCCCCCGAGAGATACGCCATGCATTTGTCTTTGATTTTTTTTTTGCTTTGTCTGAGGTGATTCAATTCATGCCTGGCCTCTACAATGACTCGTTGCGGCCCCTGCTGTACCGGTTCAGTGCAGCTTATACTCCCAGACAAATCTGAGACCCGTGGTACCAATTTACCGACCCCGAGCATTGGATCACTTGGTGAGCCATGAGCTCGAGATCGAACTATCGACCTTGTGTGCGACGCAGCACACCTCTAACCACTGCTTCACATGCGCTTTCAACTGAATATTTTACATAAATGTATATGCATATGTATACATACGTACATACATGTACATATACATGTATATGCGTATATCTCATGGTAAATAGTCAGGGCAGAGCTCCTTTATTCTAAATAAAATTTTGGAATGCGACACTTTGGGTACGACGGGGCTCGCGGTGGCGAGTAATCCGTAGTGCCGAGTGGCTATTGATGCCGGCCACAAGGAAAACGTTGTTAGCTTGTTCCTCCACCACGACATTTTGCAGCAGACTTTTGGTGTCTCCTTCTGTTCGTATAATCACTACAGCAAAAAAATGTTCAGTTGTTTGGTACAACGGACCTCTCGCCGCCTACGCGGCAGCATGGAGCTAGAGCTAGCGCTCTAGGCCTGTCGTTCCTAAAGTGGTGAACTTTACTCCCTTCAGTTGAATGCTGTCTAATTTATGATGATTTTTCGAAGGTCTGGTGATCTTGAAAGCTCTAAATTTAAATAATCTATCTTACGTGTACCCTCACAGGCATC
The DNA here is from genome assembly GCA_019055375.1 of Parelaphostrongylus tenuis. Classification (NCBI taxonomy): domain Eukaryota; kingdom Metazoa; phylum Nematoda; class Chromadorea; order Rhabditida; family Metastrongylidae; genus Parelaphostrongylus; species Parelaphostrongylus tenuis. The sequence continues at coordinate 42,393 of JAHQIW010005994.1, read as the reverse complement.
TGGAATGCACATCCTCGATTTGCAACAAGGACAGTTTTAGTGAAGAATAATGACGTCGACTCTGCATTTAGTCTTTTGAACAGGTAAGAAATGAGAAAACTCTTTATTTCTAAGTTCCTTTAGTCCTTTGAACATCATGATTGAGTGGTACTTGTCTATTATGAGGCGAAATGAAAAATACTTCTCATTCGCCAAACAGGAAGTTTTGTAAATGTGTAGTTATCATTCAAAAGCCGAGAGCTTTGAATAGAGCTCCACGTGGCCGGTTTTTGGTTCCAGATGCGCATATTTCTGGCCGGACAGAGCTTTTTTTGTTGGACTATTAGTAATCATTCGATAGCGTAATATTTGCTGAAACCAATGCTGTGCTTATTTTGTGGAGAGACCGTTCATCTGCAATCAAGAAGGAAATCAAGTTTAATATACATATTCTCGCAAAGGGGCTTTGGCCAGTTCACGTGTCGGTGGGTGAAGCGCCCACGTGAATTGCTGACGCGTACTTCTCTACACGTTTATATGTTAGGAAATCGATCATCATCGCTTCATCGAACGTGGATGCCAACCAGCAGTATGTGGTTCACTCAAAGACCCCTTTGCTAGCATATATGTATGTTAATTCAACTCATTTTCCCTGTTGCATTGCAGATTATGGTATTTTCACAAAGCAGATACAGCGTTTTAATGAGAGAACATCGGCTATCGATTCATTACTAATAGTTCAAACAACGAGCTTTGTTCGACGAGAAATGTGCGCGTCTGACAGTTTTGCGTGGATTTTACAGCGTTACAAAAAGGTCTTCTCGAAAATCGACGGCGTGGGGCTATAGCCAGAAATTTACGCTTTCTAATGACTGCTAGCACTTCATGAAAAGTTCCTGTTCAGTTCATCTAATGATATCGCTTTTTCTTTATGACACGCTTCAGTTAGCTGTCTTTTTCAACGTGTTTGTTAGTAAGTCTTTAGCAAAGTTCACTTTGTGACCGACAAGAACTCTGTTTGACTGCTTATTTTGTCGGTGGTATGATGTTAACCATACATCCACCGATGTTGAGTATATGCAAAGCTTGGGCCTTAGGCGTGAATTGAACCTGAGTCTGACCCTTGCTAAGGGACCGTGCAGCTAGTCAGCCATTGGGGCTCCTGCTCTGCTATTCATTTTTCTGCGATACAATAGCTGTTTATTTGACTACGTTCAATGACGATATGTGCTTGCCAGCTAACGGTTGACGGTTGGTTGCTGGCAGAATCAATACGTCCTATTGCAGGAGGATGAGCGCGTTTACCGTAATGGTTAAAGGTGCTCGGCGACACACATGGCCGATCAATCAACGATTGGTGGTTCGTTGCCGCGCTCAGGGCTCACCAAGTCTTCCTTCATTTCGGGTGGTTAAGTGAACTGGTACCAGACATGTTGGGAGGATTGCAGCACTGAGTTGATTCATCGGAAGGCCACCGCGAGCCATAGTAAAGTCCCGATGTGCATTCAATCACTTCAAGCGGTGCTTGATGAAGTCGAATGCACGGCGCATCTCTCACTGACTGACGAGCACCGAAAGCTTTGTCCTTAACTTTATACTGCAGAAAGAGTTATAGCAGCTTAGGAGCCGCAGTAGGGCAGTGGTTGATTATCAGAGGCCAAGGAAAAGGTGAGGCGTGGGTTCAACTACCTCCCGAGGTTCAATTCGACAAAATCTAACATAGAAGGAAATGTGTGATTTTCTCTCTATTCTTGAAGAGGAAGCACCATCATTGGTGTCGAATCCATCCCATATTTTTCCTTCCTTATATAAACTGCGTAGGAGATGTCATAGAAAAGGGCTTCAAGAAGTTTCGTTTGGTTTTCATTTGACAAAGCCTCTTTAGTTATCTCTTAGATTACAGGTAGCAAGTGAAGCTGTCTATGGCTGTTAGCATAGTTTTGTCCAACATAAGACCGGTTTCTCAAATTAATTATATCATTTATCTTTACCGTTGAAATATGATCCCCAGTTTTATTTCATTTACAAACAGGTTAATGGATGCTGAAGGATTACTGAAGATCATTCGTCGAACTCAATACTATCAAAAGCCTTATATGCAGCGGAATCAACTTTCTATAGAGGCTTCTGCTGCAATATTTAACGAAGACATGAACAGGAAAATGCAATTCCTTATGAGGAAGAATCGTCCGGATGCTTTTCCAGGCCAGATCACGTCGTAATACGATTTTGGCCTCTTAATAAATAGTTGGAATATATGTTCTATTTGTTCAGTTTTGTGCTCACATACTCATGCGTTGTTGCAAAGGTCTTTATCATGACAGGAACAATATTAGAAGACTATAAGCTGAATCACTCAAGCGGTGATTGTCGTTTATCGTGTAAAGTCAACTTCTGGCATACGAATTGGGACTTCGAAAAGGGTGTCATCCGCTTCATCGTAATCTTGTGCCGCATCAAGTTTCCTTGAAAACAAAGATAAAGTGAAGATGTATCAAAGTCTCATCATCTGTTTTTCAAGAAATATATCGATGTTCACTCAAAGGCTTCTGCTAGTGATGCAAATTTTTTTTTCTGAAATTACGTGGAATCGACATCATCAGGATTGAAGAAATTCGATGGTGACTGTATTAGCAGACAAATTATTAAGTCGTCCATAAATTTTGGCGCCGGAGCAATCAGCACCAAATTTATTGACCAGAAGTAAGTGAAATTGTATAGTTTTGGTATGGTTGGATTGCGCAGTTTCTTGCGAACATTTTGATATACAACTTGTCTTTATACGCTTTAAGATGGAGCTGTTGTGGAGACAAATTTGCGTGCTACTTAGGCACGAACGGGGCTTAGGAGAAAATGTTAGTGAAGCGGCGCACAAGATTAATGGAGCTTCCTGTGGACGGCCCGAATGCGACTGGTCCTCCAGACTGTTCTCTCCAGATTTGAACTTCTCGACCCAATTCCTAGCCGTCCTTTCAACAATCGTTTTCGTCACACTAAGCTCTACCAATCCTGCACGCCGTTTCTTGCACTTTCCCTGCTAGCCATTCGTGCATGAGTAGCAAGCAAAATTGTCTTCGAGGCAATTCTATCATGGAATAATTGTAGGCAAGCTGTGTACCAAAATGTTCGCAAGAGAATGCGCAATTGAACGATACCAAAATCATGCAATTTAATTACTTCTGGTTGGTAAATTTGATGCTTATCGCTGTAGTGCCTGAACTCGTAGAACGACTTAACATTTTGAGAGAGATTCCATAGCATTATTACGGTTTACCGAAGAGACTAGTGCAAGATGACACTAGCCAGAAAGTCGTTTTGAAACTCAGAGTTTTTTTCTCAAATACACTATAATCCGAACTGTTGATCCGCGCTGTTTTGTGGGAGTCAATTTCTTATTCGAACTCTTCTCTAAGGTTGAAATAGGACTGAATAGTCTTACCCTGGTCAGTCACCTACAAAAAGGAGACGACACTGACTCACTATTGGATAAGTAAGCGTTAAATGGCCACACTTCATATCACACTCCCATTCCTAGTAGAATTTGCCCATTGCTGATTAGTTTACTAGGAACGCGGGTGGCACAGTGGTCAGTGGTGCTCTGTGACACGCCCGTGGTCAACCAATCGGTGGTTTATGGGTCGATCTTACGCTTAGGTTTCATCAAGGTTTCCTTGCCTCCGGGCTCGGCATTTTGGTAACAGACTTGTCTTGACGTTCCCCAGCATTCACTTTACATCGGTAGGCCACCGTTAGTCATTGTAAAGGCCAGATATGCATTCAGTCACCTCAAATGGTGTTAGACGAGGAATAATGCATGGCGAATCTTCCAGTGACTGATCAACGTCGAGAGCCCTCCGTTTTTATACTCCCTTAATCATTTTACTTACCGTTGATTACGTTGTATATTATTTCGAACAATGTATTCTTGATCCTCTTCATCCCAAGATGTCTTTATCGCTTGTGCTATAATTTTTTAACGTTTTTGAGAAAATTAAATGCATTTTTGAAAAAAAAGCTTTCACTTACGAGGCTGATGCTTACTCCTTTGTCGTTCTTTTTCCTTCCTTCTATTCCTACGTGCTTCCTTTGCCGCTTCCTTAGCAGCTTGAATAGCAGCCTCTCTTGCAGCTGCTCGAGCAGCTTCGCGAGTAGCTTCTCGTGTATCGGGATGTGGTGACGGATGTCCGATATTATCTGTGGATCTTGTCCGAACATCTTCTAAACGCCGTTGTTCATCTGCGACTTCATTCTTTTCTTTGATATTATGATCTGCAACTGAATGGAAATTAAACGAGCTTCCAGATCCCGTAATGTTTCTCCACATTTCTTTTTTTGCTATTTTCAATCAGTTTGGTAAATCGGGGCTCAATGCCTATTATGTGAAACTGATACTACTAGATGAAGCAAAAGTTTTAAGACTACCATGTTCACACTTTTCCTCCTCTATTCAGTTGTAAGTACTTCATTTGCAAAGGGAGTGAGCTACCAGTATCTTTTGTTTTCCGTATCTGTCCATTCTAGTGAGGGGGAAGTCAATGAGGAATGTTCTATTTGAGCAGAAAGTAGTCAAATAAATTTCTTCGCCTTCTAAACTATTAGTTTCAATTCATTCACGGAGGATTAGGTCTATCTCAGTTCTAATCACACAGAGCAAAACCAGCATACAAGTATATGGGATCACAGGTGTATTTGGGTATCTTTGCTACTGTAATGCATGTAGGTATGTCATCGCATCAAAATTCTGTAAGAGGTGATAAATTTAATGCACATTTAATGAAACGTCCATATAACATTCCTCATTCTCCTCTTACCACTCCGCATAATCGGTTATGTTCCATTTCTAAAATCGCATCAAGCTAATCAAATATGAAGATTATTCACTTCGCATTTCTAGAACTCTCTTACCGGTCGATGTATTCGCCCTTTGTTTTGGGATGAATTTCTTCTCTGCAGAATATTGTGTGGGGTTCTCCATTGAACCCACACTTAGCGTTTCAGTACTCCTGCAATCTTCGTATTATCGCATTTTCAAGTATTGAGAAAAAATCTCGAAGCTAGTTTTCTTGCTCCGTCTAGCATTTCTGTTCATCTCTATTTTCTTAATCGAAATAATCGCACTGATCTTATCCACGAGAACAAAAGTATTGAGATGTCGTTCGTTAGAAACGACGTATTAGCTTCGCGCTCGATATTATTGCGATGCTGTAAAGGAAGTGGTAGTTTGACTGACGATTAACGGCTTTATATAACTTTCTTTTGCGTTATCGCAATGGGCGGAAATTACCTAGTACAATTTCTAACAATTGTCAAAAACTTACTGAGTCGTGGCCGGACCAGCAACATTGGTGTTCTGCAAGTCATTTGAGATAAGTCAATAAGAGATAATTCTCTCGCTGATTTGTTTCAGAATGGCAAACTTACATCAAGCACTGGAAGTGATTTATCTGAAGAGATTTTCGAGTTTTTCTTGCTATGAGTACAACCCATGGGTACTGTAAGGATCAGATTATTGCATTATTTACAGTTTGATGAATACTTCATTAAGAGATCTCTTCTCGTCTTTACAACCCAAATTAAGAATCCAAGAAAACACTGATGACATCTTCTGTTGTTGTAAAGATCATGAACAATGCTAGGACTGAATTTTCATCACCTACCGACTAAGAGATAGACTGTGAAATGAGTATCACCGGAATAATTTGTGACCACTATGCCTTTTTTTGTTATCAGTCTTATCCATAACGAAGTGATGATAATAATTTTAGATAATAAAGGAAGTCGAAGCCTATTAAGTTACTAAAACCTTCTTTCGAAAAAAAAAAACAGCCCTGATCTCATTTTAGTGGAGATAAGTCTTCACAAAGAGTTCTATGTAATCCAATACAACTCTTTTTAATTGATACCTTTGTTCAAATGTCACTTTTTGTCCTAAAAATCGCGGTAAACGTTTCGACGTTTTCCCAAGTCGTAATCGCACGCAGTAATCAAAACTTTTTATCAATGGAGGGGAGTGCTGCAGCTTTATTATTAGGTTTCTTCCATGATCACTTCTGCCGTTTTACTCCTAGTTCGACTTTGTTATGGAAGTGTTGGACTCCATTACACGTTGATATGGAAATTCTTGGTGATGGTTTAATGGTCTAAGTCGTGTTGAGAACGTGATACAGGCATGTTTGTTCGTTTAATTTACCTTGAGCGCCTTCAAAAATCTGTTGGTACTGTGTTTGTCATCAAGAGGATGTCAGTTATTCTTGAAAGTGATGAGAATTCAGAATTTGTCGAAAACATTGTAAAGCAATATTACTTTTGATATTTACTTAACAATATCGCTGTTGATTTTACTATGCCTGCGTACTAGATCGAGGGATGAGAATCAGCTGAGAGGAAACCCAACTTTTAGGACCGGGTGTCAAAGAAATTTCTTGGAAACAGCATCACCAAGACCTGAAAACGTCCTAGCAAGGTTAGGTCAGGAATTCAAGAAATATCGATATGCACAACCAGCAACAAAGTCAGCTTCAGTACCTCGTACACTCGGTGGTACTGCCTGTGGCGCCAGGCGCCGAGATAACCGGTGAAAGACCACGAAACCACGTAGTGCGAAGGATAGGAAGGATACGAAGGATACTCGGGACGCCAATGGAACCGGATGTGTCAAATACATAGTCGACATGCTACGGAGATTGCTTTCTAGTCTGCACGTATAACGCACGAGCACTTTCCACTGACTTCCACTCATTTCTTGAAATAGCAAGCCGCATAAAATTTCATGTGATTGCCGCACAAGAAATGAAAACTAAGAGGACCGACGTACGTCAACTGAACCACAGCACGCTCGTAATTCGCGGAGAAAAGATGCCGTTACGAAATGTCAGAGGCGTAGGCTTTGTCGTTCACTCGTCCATCACTCATCTCGTTGATTCGTGTGAAACCCTTTCCCCTCACCTAGATATTCTTCGACTCCAACTGAAGCGTAATATCAAAATTACTGTCAACAACTGTTATTCACCAACCGATGCAGCTGATGAACACGAACTGGACGCGTTTTAACATTAGTTGGAAGAAGTTATCCGTAATGATAGGGTATATCACAAATTCGTTGTTGGAGACTTTAAAGCGAGATTAGGAATGGCTAACAAGAGCGCATACACGATTGGAACATCTGGGTTAGGAAAAAGACAGGATTGAAACATTTGGAATAGGAGAAAGAAACAGAAATAAAAAGCGTCCTACTGTATTCCTGTCTGTGGCACGTCTCTTCCACGGCAATTCACTTTTCCAGAAAAAAGAACACCGCCGCTGGACATCAAAACGCATGCGGAAATCGACCACATACTTCCCAACAGAAGATTAGCTCAGTTGATATTGAATACGAGCTGCAGAAGAGCTTTGTAGGAAGATCTACATCGGTACTGACAGACGAAACTGTCAGAAGCAGCACAAGGAAGATCTAGTCTGAAGCAGTGCCGTTGAACCTGGGATCCTACCCTGTGAAGTTCGAGTCGCGAAGGAAAGCATGTAAAACGGCACAGCTTTAGGAGCCGATAACACCTCTTAACATCTCGATAACATAACAAAATGCTGTTAACAACTGTTATTCACCAATCGATGCAGCTGATGAACACGAACTGGACGCGTTTTAGCATCAGTTGGAAGAAGTTATCCGTAATGATAAAGTGTATTAGAAATTCGTAGTCTTAGACTTCAATGCCAGATGACGAATGGCTATTGAGGGCACATACAGGATTGGAAAATTTGGATCAGGAGAAGGAAACGAAAGTAAGAAGCGTTTTGCTGGATTCCTGTTTGCGGCACGTCTCTTCCACGGGAATTCACTTTTCCAGAAGAAATGGACATGGGAGTCGCCTAACGGCACGACGCGTACGAAAATCGACCATATAATTCCCAACAGAAAATGGTGCCTGCTTGACACAATCGTAGTGCCATCATTCTGTACTGGGTCTGATCACCGCCTTCTTCGAGCAAAGATACGATTCAGCCGTAAGCTGGAAAAGAATCTATTTCATCGATCAAGAAGAAAATCTTAAACCGTTTACGACGAGAACATTTTAGACGAAGTCAACCAACCATGACTGGCAGATTAAGGATGATCCGACTAAAGACTACGAGCTTCTTGTCGAAGGATTGAAAAGTGTGCCGACTTAGCCTCAGTCACTCAACCCAGAAAATCCGATCGCAACTTCACCACGAAGGAGTTGCTCGATGAGCGAAGGAAGCTGAAGCTTGATTCTAATGCAACACATTTAGCTTGGTTGATGTGAAATACGAGCTGCAGAAGAGCTTTATAGGAGGATCTACATCGGTACTGACAGACGAAACTGTCAGAGGCAGCAGAAGGGAAATCCAGTTCAAAGAAGTGTCGTTAGAATCTGTGTGATTATTGTGCTCCTCTGTAAGCGTTGATGAACGAAGATGGGGCCACGAAATCTGCCCCTTATAACATGGAATTGATAACGGAAAAAATCTATACCAATCTTTTCCGTTCCACCATCCCCATCTCGGACCCCGTAATCCCCACTGGAAAAATACCGCCTGTATTCCTGCCCTGTGAAGTTCGAGTCGCGAAGGAAATCATGAAAAAAGCACAGCTCTACGAGCCGATAACATCTCTTCCGACTTGCTGCGAGCCGGAGGCCATAACTTACGCGTATTTCTCGTGACATATATGACATTTTAATTCCAAAAGAAGAAATCCCAGACCAGTGGAGGACGTCGCGCACAGTCATCACCCATAAAAAAAAAAAACTGACAAAGGGATCTTTGTAACTATCGTCCAATCTGTTTGTTGAGCATGTTTTACAAGCTTTTTCCTAAGATCACCCTTCTGCGCACATCAAGAACATTTGATGAGGCACTACCAGCTGTGTAAGCAGGATTTCGACAGAGATTCTCTTGCATAGAGCATGTGCTAGGTGCCCTTGATCCTGACTTTCATCGACTGTGAAAAAGCATTTGACATCGTTGAAACGAACGCAGTCCTATCAGCGCTTGTCGATCAAGGAGTTGATCCGTCCTACATAAGAATTTTATCAGACTGCTATCGGAACTGTACCACGAAAATACAGCTCTTTCATCGACGTTTTACCACACCTATTGTAAAACGGATTGGCAAGGCGATGTTATATCGCCAAAGCTGTTTACCGCCGCACTGCAGTGGATAATGAAGACGCTTGATTGGAACGAGAATTGCCTACGCATCGATGGAAAATACCTGTCAAACCTTCGTTTTGCGGATGACATTGTCTTATTCTCAAAACGCACTACTGAAGCAGAGATGATGCTCAAGGAACTTAGGGAAGGGAGGAAGAAGATCGGACTGCGCATAAATTGCATGAAGATTCAGATTATGAAAAAAATCAAAGATACAGTGATAGAATTATCAGACTGGATGGATCTTTGATTACGGATACCTGCTCGAGCGTGTACCTTTGTCGTTCATTGAAAATGGAGAACAACATGAAGGAAGAACTTGGCAGAAGAAGAAAAGCAGCGTGGGTCGCTTTCGGGCCTCTCAAACAGTCACCGACCAAATAACGGACTCCAAATTACGCGCTACCCTTTTCAATTACAAGTCCTCTCAGCGCTCTGTTATGTAGCGGAGACATGGGCTGACACTTCGATCGCGTCAAGACTAGTGCGAACGACTCACAGAGCGTTTGAACGGTGTCTTCTGAAAATCAGTCGGCACTTGCAACACCTAGCCGGTTTGCGCAGCTCAAATCTTAGGAATTTATCTCATCTTCGTGATCCAGAAGAATTCATATCGATAGCGAAGCAAAGATGGACCGGTCATATAGTTAGAAGATCAGGCGATGATGGACGAAATGAAGTGTAGAGTGGACGCCACGAGAATACAGCCGTCCCCGAGAACGACCACCTAGTCGTTGAGCGGATGTGTTCGTTAGAAGAATTGGTTAGCTATATTCAAATCTGTATTAGCATCAGCTGTATTCGTACCTGCCGATATTCTAAAGGTCACAGTTTGAAGCTCGCGCGTGGCCATGCTCGAATGAAACCATCGCCATGAACGACAATCGCGAGAAGAGGAGACGAATGAAAGATGTGCTGGGGTCCGCACCATTCGTGAAGATGGGCTGTCCAACCATCTTAGTAAGTGTCCATGGTAACATGTTTGATTCTGTTATGAGGTTTGGTGCGGCATTCTTACAGTGATCGCTGGCCCGGACTTGCACTGATCTTGTGTTCGGCGTCCGTTCCTTTATATGTAAAAATATATCTTCAAAGGATCGGCTGAACTGAGGGGCACTGTGCTACTGATGAGTCTGCACGAGCGAAACAGCAGCTGTCTAGTATCTTATAAGTGCCGTACCAGAACTCATTACAGGTCCAGACATATTATCATAATATCAGATTGTAAAGGTTTAGTGCCTCGTTAAACCAGTATGTACTCTAAAACAAAATGAATGAAGAGTTCAGCGTTAATCACACTCTTAGGAATATGCGATGAATTCGACTCCATTTGTAGCACGTTAGACGTATTTCGTCTATAAAAATTTATTTGAAAATGTTCAAAATCGAAACTGTGTTGTCGTCCTCTGTATAAGTCTGATACGATTTTGCACGTTGTGGAATGATAAAGGGCTTGGTTTGAACAGACCACGAGATTACGCCAACAATGACTTGTACACTCTAGAGCACCTCTAACCAGATTAGTTTAGTGAGTGCATATCTAAGCTTAAAGACTTACTAGGATATCCTCATGTTTGCTGTCAGTGTTGGTTTTGTTCTGTCTGACTAGATAAAGAGAGTTTGTTTTTCTTACGACGCGGTGTGAGCCATTGAGAAGGTATGGCATGACACCTCAACCTCTGCGTTATAAACTCTTCATGTTTAGTTATATGTATTTTAGTTATTTTATATTAACTTCGCCACCGCATACGCTTAAGAGTCAGCCACATTGATGTTCAGAATCCTGTATGTATGATACCACATTGATAGCGTTTATTTAGTTACACTGCTTGGTGGAGGCAGATCGAAAAATATAGGATCGTAAGCGCTGCGAAGTTGATGATCGCATAACGAGGCGTTGATGAAAGTCGTAATACCACTGATGTTCGCACCATGCATTTGAGAATTGCTTAGTTATCATAACATGTATAATACTGTGACACTAATTGAAGCTACCTGATGTGCATTGCCAAAAACATGATAATTCTAAAAAAAAAAAACAGCGGTGAATGGCCCTGACGTACCAATGTCGTTTAGGCTATAACATTCTTTTTTTTTTGGAATTATTTTGAATGTTTAATACGAGGTTTAAAACAGTCGATCATATGAAAAGCATAATATTTTGGCATGATGCGTTATTCGACGGATTACAACAATGCGACATCTCCAGCAAGAAAACCATCCATTTTGTTCCATGAATTGAAATCGCCCGTGACCTAAAAATTTTGCAAATGACCCGTACGAACTCTGGAAATAGTAGTCTTTATGCGACAAAAATTTTTTCCATTTACTTTTGAAGCTACTGTGAAATATACAAATGCTCCTGCAGACAACAAAATACGACTCCATGCGTCTTATATCTGTGCTAAGTCGTTAAAAACACCTCTTCAGAAATAAAAGCTAAATAACGGAAATAAACGCACCCAAAGGGTGTATGTGAGTTATCAATACGTCAATTTTCGTCGGAATCTGATTCCATTTGTGGAGCATTTCCTGTCCTCGTGGGCGATAAAACGAGTACCCAGGCATTGAGTGTCATGGTGCTTCATAGACTTTTATGCCATACATCTTAAAACATTACACAGCCGAGGTTTGTATCAAAATTCTAGCGTGTTAACTATACGTCTGTTATCGATCTCGATCTTTGTATTTACTACGACTTTTGACATTAGTTACTCTCCTACATTCTGAGGAGGACTACATTCACTTTCAATGAACAAGTGTAACTAGTGTATACTAACCCTGGACTTGACATACCCATGGCACTAGCTCCGCCTCGCCGCGCGCCACGGCGAGGAGTCCATTGTGCCGAGTGGTTAGTGATGCCGGTCATCAGGAGGAAGGTTCCTAGTTCTATCTCGTGCTACGGCGCTTCACAGTCAAAATCTTGGTGTTGACTTTTTTTTTTGTTTTCAGTGCAATTTTCACATATCACTAACACACCATATTAAACAATACTAATGTCGTAACATTGTAACACAAGTGATTATTGAATTATTAAGCCGCGTTGCGTGGAAAAATCAACGTGATACGCAATACACTGCTGTACACTGCCGTGCACTGTAGAGAATATGTTTTCGAATTCGTTTTTTACAATATCGTCGAACGACATACGGAAAGAGTTGAATATGCGTATTATTCCGTGGATCTAGTTTTCGTATCAAAACGTAATGAAATGTTAGACAACATGGTTTTTCAATAATTACGTCTAAGATGAATCATCAATGCTAATAGGCACTAGTTAAACTGCTGTGAAGTGTCGTAAGAAGAAATCAAACCAGGAACGTTCTTCCCCATAAACGGTGCCACTAACCGTTTAGCACTGCGGACTGCTCGCCTCAGCTCGCGGCAATGGGGCGGGGCTAGCTCCATTGGCCTGTCGTAGCCAGAGGATTAGGTGATTCTACGTAGGGAACATAGCTGGCAAGTTAAATAGAAATTCATGAAAAGAATACACGAGAATTTTACAAGAAGTGTTTTTATCACTTTTACTCAACAAAGTATAATATCACACTGAGCTCCGTTCTAACTTGTAATGATACTAGTCGAATTTCCTCGACTTCACGGTAAATCACCAACCTCAGTGCTTCGATCGCATAGGTATGTGCATTTACTGAGCGAGCCGTATGCTTTATTTATACCAAGCATGCTCAGTCCTGCCAGTTGCTTCTCATTCATGTCTTCGCCGTCTTTAAATCCCAGTTCGTGATTGTCCGGAATAATCAGTTTGTATTTGTGGGGGAGTTTCTCTTGATAGATCAACAGTCTTTTTGCAAACATTTTGAAATATAGTTTAAAAAATCATTAGTAGTGTAGTCAGAAATGAACTAGTGATGATGACGATATGATATTTGCCACGAACAGTTCGGCAACTAATGACGCACAACACACTAATCCTGAAAAGATCATTCAGTATAAAAGGAATTTTAGGGAAAATTCATGGATGTTTGTGAATGTATCATTTTACGGAAAACAGCTTGTTGTCCTCTGCATGTATTTCGACCGCAAGACAGATAAATCGCTTAGACACACATTGGTGGTCGTGGTCAAGTTGCATATAAAGTGTTCTCACCCGAATACCACAATAAAGCAACGAAACTAACTCATGATTTGCAAGTACGCTGCTGAAATAGCTCTTGGGAGTAAGCCTCCCTGCTCTCAAATGCATCTGATCCAAATCTTGAAACGAAGGAGATTTGGTGAGCCATGCTTCACAAGTGTCTCACCAATCCGTCGTGTCCATCCAGTTAAATTTGAGTAAGTCGAATGTCGTGAAACCAAGTGACTACTTTTATCACGTGTTGGGTCGTTCATAACGCGTCTCAGAAAAGTGTTACTTAATCCATATTTATTGCTGGTTCTTCATGAGAACACTTGCACACCCCATTTTGGTGAACCCTCACTTCCTTGCCAAACCTTTTCTAGATGGAATTACAATAAAACCTGAACCATTGAAATTAGAAGACGAGATTATTTGCAGCGATGCAATTTCACTCAAGTGGAGCAAACAGAAAAAGTACCTGTTTGTACCGATACTTCGTTTCCAACGACTGTTTCATTAATGACCTTGCCCCGTTCCCGAAGTGTGCCATTCACATACGAATGAGAGTAACATAACATTTCAAAAGTTGAATCCCAGTTGAATAGAAGGATGGTTGCTAAATTAGAACATCTCTTAGGCCATATTCAGACCAACTTATGAGTGTCCACTATAGACTGGAATTAAGGGATATTCCTGAAAGTCGACCACCAGTGCACCAAACTTTGAATCGATCATTGCAGTTCGAAGCACCGAAGGATCCCTCGTAGCCAGGATACAGCAGATGATAGTGTTCGGTTAGCGTGACCATGATATGAAGACAAAGTGCTATAGTAGGATCAACGAATTATTCGTGTGATTCGACAGAGAAGAAGCCTGCAGGAAGGGAAATGTGTTCGGACTCGCACAGCACGTAAAAGCTAGTAATTTCCTTCATGATTTTTATGATTGCAGATGCAGAATAAAGGAAGCTATCAAAGAGCTGCATCATTCTTGTTGTGCGATTTTTTGTCATAAAGTACTGGATCGTCTAAGAAAACATCTAAATCATTACTTTCAACTTTGATGCCCTGTGCTGTAAAAAAATTCTTATGCTTTTGTAATCTACAATACTTGCCATTTTGCTCATTCGTGACCGAAACAGTATTTCAGCAACTGACTATTATTTACCGTGTGTTAATCTCTCGCATGTGCTTGCAAAGTTATCAACTCTTCAACCCCACGGTCGATGGAGAAGTTATTAGCACCCAACGTAGAAAAGGCTCCGAATTTTTCGATGTACAGATTTTGAATACCCGACATTGATTTGTCAAAAGTGCGCGCTGCGTCAGCAAAACAATTACAAACCTCATAGTGCAGAAAAGACTAAGGAAAAGTTGATGAATTGGATGAATTCCACGTGTTTTGCCGCACCCAGCCTACAGTCTAGAAGTTGCGTCGTTTGACTATGGTCTCTTCCGCTGAATAGAACATTTCTTGCGTGGGCGCCGATTCGAGACACTTGATCAAGTTGAAAAGGCATATTAGAAGTTTTTTGATTCAAAACCCATGAGATGGTATTTCAAGTAGAAACACAAGCTCGTAGATCGTTGGCACAAGACTAGATAGTGATGATCCTTACTCTTATGATTACTTATTTTTGTTTTTGATTTGATCTATGTATAGAATTTGAGTAGATAAGCATGTGTTAAGGAACTTTTTTCTTAATCTGTCATTACCATCAATGTCACATCAGAAGTAGTCGACATTTACGTGACTGTGACGCTCGATGAGGCATTATTCCAAAGAAGGGTCTTGTATGAGATGAAGGGCATTAAAAGGAGAAGTCTCAGAGATACCAAGAATGATTATGATTTGAGGAGGTTAACTGGGGCACATGTCAGAATAAAAGATCACAAAGCCAAACCGAAGAGTCGTAAATAGTAAGTGATGTTAGTAATAGTGATGTGAAAAGGATTTCAAGAAAGATAAGGTTTTGGTCAAAAGTGATTTACTTCAGATATGAGAACAATTTTAGTGAAGCCCCTATGTCATTGCTGAATCATTAAAACTTACACTGGTGGGTAAGCGGTGGAATCGGTGGTGTAGTGGTAGTACGCCTCACCCCCCCCCCCCCCCCCCCTCCCAAATGGGTGAAATGCGGGTTCAGCTCCGATCTGGACTCAAGTATTTGCTCGCCACTCATTTCCATTAGGCAAAACTTACGCTCTCCACCTATCACTTTCAAGACTCCGTATTATCAACGTTTTCTATTCATTGCTTCGTAACTGCATTAGATGGACCAGTGTTTGAGAAATTTTATCGCTTTGATAAAATCGTTGAACTTCACCCATCTTCATTGGTACTACTCGATAACATGACAAATTCGTCGGAGAAACAAACCATCGTTTAACAGAGAATTTTCTTCGGCACCCATGAAGTTGTTGCTGAAATCTGGGGGCTTTATTATGAAATGTTTGCCTGAATTTGACAGCCTCGGTAAAACGGTGTCACATATATTCTATGCCAAACCTCCATTAGCAATTGTGTAGTATTTCTCTGTCAAATAGCTCAGGTAACAAGTAAGCCTAATACCCAGGACCGACTATCTGCAAACTGTTCCAGCCAAATATTTCCAACTAGTGAAAGAGAGCCTGTCACTAAGACAAAAGATCGTCTTAGCTAGACAAACAATTATTTTCCTCCGTCGCTGCTTAAAACACCTAATCGTTCCCAACTTCTCAGGCGAAAACTACTTCACGAACTATGCGGGCGACCATAAGACGATCAACAAGTTTTGAGCATTGTTTTAAGACTTCTACGAGAAGCACTTCGATTCAAACAAAGTCTAATGTATTCTCATTCAAAGAAGTGTGAGTCGAAAGAATTTATTGTGTTCAATATCTAGAGGATCGACTTTGGAGGAGAATCAAAGGTGGGTCAATTTTGATTTGCGAATCTATTAGGTCAAATGCTAAATTAACCTTATGCAAAAAGTTTGAAAAACTTTTAGAAATTTCGCCTAGGTAAACTTCAGCAAAACACTATAACACCGTTAGCGAAAGCCCTAAGAGTCTAACTAACATCAATAATGTGCCGGAAACATCAAGGGTCACCGTGTTAGGAGGCATGACTCTCTCCGATAGTGCGCGCTCGCTCTTAGGAATGGTCCCAAGTTTCTCACCAGCGCAATCCATTTCTGAGGAAACCCTGTGTAGTATCGCGTGCAATTTGCGAGACCTAGAAGATCGGCTCCGCTTCAAAGCTAGACTAGAACCACCCAACAGGCGCGAACAGCAGGAAAATGTAGGGGCATTGCCAACACCGCCTTTTCCTCGAGCGTTCTTTAGACAACAAGGCCCTAATAGTGAAGTGGATATCAATTTTCACATATTTTCGGACGAAACTCTCAGAATCCTTAATCACTATTGCGCAGAAAAGGTTAGCTCCAATCTAAAATCAACGCAGAAAAACGGTATACACAGATACGGGAGCTAATAAAGTCCAAAAACCATTCGACTGTCAGTCAAAGATAAGGGAGGAGAGTTCGTGGTAATTCCCCACAAGTTGGATGTTGAGATAACGAAAAAACACCTAGAGGACACTACACTCTATCGTCCGTCATCCAATAAGGGATCTCCAAAACAATATCGAAAGTTGAGTAGTGAAGGGGTAAAAATAGCAAGTTTGGCTGGTTTAAAATCTTCCGTAATTTCTCAACTAAAACTCAGTCCACCATCATGCCCTGCCTTATACCTACTTATTAAGACTCATAAGTTGGTATGTAGTGATGATCTTGCGTCTACTGATCCATCAAAATTCAAAGTTAGACCCATCATCAGCTGTGTAGACGGGCCAACGGATAGAATAACGTGGTTTTCAAACTTAATACTAGTCCAACTCTGAAACACATTCCAGCCCACCTTACCGATACTCAAATGTTCTTGGATCGTCTACGTAACGCGTCTCCCAACAATGCGTACGTAATGGAATCGTTCAACGTAACCGCTCTTTATACAAACGTGTCGAATGAGTCCGCAATGCAAGCCATATGCGAGCTTCTAACGGAGCACGAACGCACTACGAACACGTATGGCTTCTCCATTCGGCAGGTCATGGCTCTCTCAAAAGAGTGCCTAAGCTGCTCATTCTTTAGATGGTCTGGGAATCATTTTGCGCAGATCAGAGGGCTGGCAATGGGTCAACGACTAGCTGCGACTCTTGCTATCGCTTTTATGTCTAAAGTAGAGGCACCAATATACGATCTCCGGCCGTTACTCTACTGTAGGTATATAGATGATTGTTTTGTCGTCTGCTCAACGCAAGAGGAGATGGACAAATGTTTTGAGTTGTTAAATAGCCAGTCAGAGTACATAACGTTCACCCGTGAGAAACCTAAGGCAAATTGGCTCCCATTTTAAAAAATTCAAGTTAACCTCTCCAAAAAACTCCTACAACACAAAATGGTATTGCAAACCAAGCAACAAAAACATCCTGGTTCACTACTTATTTGCTCATCCCTCGCACACAAAATGCGCACTTATAAAAACATGTTTCGCACAGCTGCTAATGTGCGCACAGGAAAAGAACACAAGGTAGGGTCCCTGAGCTTGGCGCGAAAAATAGCCATCTCTAATGGCTATAACACGGTAGAAGCTTCTCAGGTTAGAGTCGGAGTGAAATCGGCGCCCCTACGTGGAAGATCTGGCGAGGATAAAATTATATTTATCCTGCCTTTTATTTTCAACGAAGTAAGTGCAGCCATTAAACGTTGTTTGAAAAAAGCAGGTTTAGATAATTCGGTAGCAGTAATCGAGATACCACCAAAAACACTAAAACGCCAATTAGTCCGCAACCGACTGCATGATCGTTTCTGCGAAATCAACAGCTGCAAAGTTTGCCCAGACGGCAGAGACGGCGACTGCACGAGGTTGGGCACAATTTACCTAATATCTTGCGAGGCATGCGAGGATGATATATTGGCTAAACGGGTAGACCACTCTGCATCCGCGTGAAAGAGCACCTAGCTGGGAAACGTAACTCCGACTCAAAAATTTATTTCTTTCGTTTTCTGCTAGGGTTATGTAGCCCTTTGGTTAATAATTCGCAAATCAATTCGACCTTTCCATGCTCTGAAGATGGCGAACCTTGCCGAAACGTAAGCCACCACGACTGTTGTAATATTCATGCTGCATTATTAACTGTATTGTTATGTACTTCGCTGATATTTGATAAATAATATCAATAACACCTCGGAGCGGCTAAACAGAAGAAGATAGTCATTTAAGCCAAGTACTGTTTACTCTACAGTGGTCAGCACAACAGGTGGACGGTACGTGTAAAATGGCTCTCGCTACCTTCACGAACGTCTGATTGGAGTTCTTACAACGATATCACTTTGGTAGCTCCATTGGCTAGAATTTTCGCATATCAAAAACACATCTAAAATGGACTAATTAAAGGTTTATTGTTATGAGTAATACAAAATGTGCGACCACAACAAAGTGTTTCCTTCCGTGTTTTCGATGGAGATCCAAGCCACCAGAAAGAATCTGGAGTTGTGTTCCTGTAGAAGGAACTCCAGTTTCTCGTGTGTAACTGTAGAATATAAGGAACATGACATGAACGTCTTTGTTATGTTTGTATTATTTCAATAGGTAATCTCGATGGCGCTTCTTTTCTGTAAACTTGAAGATAGTTTGAATACGTATAGCCCTTGATGACCGGCTTTCAGTCTTTTAAAGTCTCAGTAGATTTTTAAAAAGGATAAAGGATAAAGCTCTCGGCGTTGGTCAATCCCTGAGGGATGCGCCATGCATTCGACTTCAATTTTTGATTTCGTTTGAGGTGAATGAATGAATATTTGGCCTTTACAATGACTCGCGGTGGCCTCCCGCTTAACCGAGTCAATGCTGCTAATCCTTCCAGACAAGTTGTAACCTGTCTGGTACGAATTTAGCGACCGCGGAGGAATGGACGGCTTGGTGGGCCATGAGCGCGATATCAAACCATTGACCTCGTGTGCGACGCAGAGCACCTCATCAATGCGCCACATGCGCTCTCAGTAGGTATTTATGTGACCTGGTTGCCACCTTAGTACAGTCAGCGGATGCAGTATATTTTCACCGAAAGTTATATCCGCCAGTACCGATGTAAGTTAAAAGGGTAAGTCTTCTGCAGTTCGCTATTACTATCAACTGTAGTAGTTGTTTAGCAACCGAGTCTACCTTAAGTTTCTTTGCTCGTCTCCAGCACCTCCTTCTAGCAAAGAGACGGTACTAACTCGTTGATGGAAGAATGGTCATATTTTGGCAGGCCATTCGAATCCATAGGAGAACGATCTGCATCCCTCGATCGTATCTCTTTTCATTTCCCTGTCATGTGGAAATAATCAGAATGTACTCTCCATAGAATAAATTACTTCTTGCAACGATCAAGAAAAAAATCAGCTTTAAAGTTATCAAAAACTTAGCGGCAAAGAATTTAGAGTTAACGTGCTAACGTATTGAGCGATGAATGAGTACACATCGGATAACTGTGAGAATAAGAGGATTTTGTGATGGATCCTTCAAATAACTAGCTAGTATTTCATGATTCCGGAGGTATTACATAAATATCCAGTGATCTGTCTCAAGGTGCAGGAGGAGAACGTGTTATTTAGTAATTGATCAGGAAAATAGGGCTGCTTTTTATTAATCTAGCTCATTTAACCCTTCCAGAAATCTAATAATGGTCATGTTTCAGCTTCCGAACAAAAATTCTAAATATATTCTCAGATTAGATCACAATGTCAGTAGAAAAAGCATGTACAGATCAAGAACGCACTTCGCCCTAGTGAGGCCCCAAACTTTTGAGAAGTACTTATCAATTAATGCTCAATATTACAGATTCTGCGCATTAATAAAAAACACCGCTCTCATAGCTATGCTTACCTTGTCTGTCTATTTGGTTGTACAATTCTTTTCTTGCGTTTATCTGTTCACACAATGCAAAGGTGGGACGAATAAAAAACTCCATGTGAAACTTGAAGTATTTGAACTTGGTAATCTTTGGACATTTAACAGTTGCCCAAATAATTAGTATTACAGGCATCAAAAGATAAGGCAAAACCTGGTGAGGCTGGTAAAAAAACAAACTCAGCAGAAGAGGCTAAGAAGGAAATTGAGAAAAAGTCCAAGCAGAGTGATGCGGAAGAGGCAGGAAAAGCCATCGGGAAAGAAGACCGTCGTGACAAGAAAAAGGAAGAAATAAGGAGGAGAAAAAAGAAGAGAAACCGGAAGAGAGAAAAGAAGAGAAAGGGGAGGAAATGAAGGAAGAAAAAGCGGAAGAAAAGAAAGAGGAGAAAAAAGAAGTGAAAAAGGAAGAAAACAAGGAAGAGATTAAGGAGGAAAAGAAGGAGAAGAACAAGGAGGAGAACAAGGAGGAGAACAAGGAGGAGAAGAAAGAGAAGAAGAAGGAAGAGAAGAATGAAACGAAGAAAGCAGAGGAAAAGAAAGACGACAAGGAAGATACGAAGAAGGATGAGAAAAAAGATTAGAAGTCAGCAATGAAGAAAGATGAAAAAGAAACCGAAAAGAACGATGAAAAGAAGGAGACGAAAATGGGAGGAAAAAGAAGAGAAGGGCGATAAAGAAGGAGAAGAAAAAAGGATGAGGTTAGTCAACACAAATTTGGCTTTTTTGTAATTTCGTGTCCATACAGTCTTCTTCCTTACAGCTTCTGGAAGATAAAGCGATGCTCCCTGAACAAGTACGTATAATTTTCTCATGAAATAAGATTTGATTATCACAGAAATTACAAAAAATATTGAGTACAATGTATTAGGTGTAAAAGCAACTACCGTCATCTGCAAATGGCGGTGTTTTGCAAAGCAGTGCTCATGTCTCCCTCCCTTGAATATCTTGAACACTTTGGAAATTCATCTTCATCTACTTAAAAGTTGTACTTTTAAACATATTCAAATTTGGATGGGCAGCGCATATCAATAAGGAATCAAAGAGGAGGCAGAAGCTGCGAAAATACGGATAGGGATACAGATTTTATATATATATATATATATATATATATATATATATATATATATATACGATTCTGTTCTATTATGGCGGCGCAACTTGACGCCTTTGGTAAAGGCGTAATCTTTGCTGTTATCTGACGAATGTATGATTATCTGATAGCTTAGATCAAGTGAAATTTGAAGGTACATTTTATTTCTCGTATTGCTTGTTTTTAACGCCGTACTAGTCAGAATGAGATTCTGTTATATATTTGGAGATGTCTCGCCTGATAAAAGTTTTTTGTAAAAAAAAATCTGACCATTATGTAGAGCAAATCTTTCTGAATAAGAAAAAGTGTTTGCTCCTTAGAAAGAACTAAGGCTCTGCAATTCGTACAAGAAGAGTGGGTTTGAAAGGTCTGAGGCTGAAACCCAATATTCTATTGGGAGTTAAAAAGCTCGAAGAAGTCCTTTCCAAAAGCCAAATATGCCATTACAATCGAAGAGACTTTCTCTATCTAACGATTAAAAGTTCATTACAACAGAACTTTTATTCAGTGAAAAATCCTCGAATGTGTAATAAAATCTTATTTCGACTGGTACGCGCCATAAAAAGCTATCTGAGTAATCGAATATGAAATTGAAATTCACTTAATTATTGCTATCAATAAACTGCAGAAACGTTTTGCAAATGGAGAAAATACGTTATTATCGAAGGCCTCAAGTGGTGCCATAGAACAGTATCATATATATACATACATATATATCGTTACATTACGCGACATTGTATGCATAACACTGTGCGGATTTCAAACTTCTTGCATCTGATTCGCCCTCAATTCCCATCAAGAAGTCTGAACTTTTGCGCATGGATTCGGTGCCACATCGCTATTTTTTCTCCCTTACGAAAGTCGTTGAATGTTGGTCGAGCAGATGCATTTTGAAATCTTGAGGTAACTATGGTAGTATGTTTCCTCATGAAACAGCGAGTGCTAGGTTATTTTAGACGAGTCTAGTACCAGTCCAGGGGAACACGGATGATGAGAGGTTCAGTGAGCTCGGTATTTGATCGAACCATAGCCTTGGTAAGTTGGCTATCCGTAACATAAAAGGTGTCAGTAGCACTGTGCTATCCGATCCACTATACATACATGTACTTTGATTTATAGTTTCCTTTTTTTTTCTATGATATCATACAGATTAAACGTATTCTGCCAGATGGGAACGCCCCAGCAAAACAGCAACAAATTTTGGTGATAACTAATTATTCGAAGTCATTGACTTGGAACAATCCGGCTGATGGATGTACTGACCAAAACTCTCACAAAGAAGTAAGAGAACCTTTTGCAGCCGATCAAAATAACCAACGAATCTAGCAAAAAGCAGGCTTTTGAAACAAAGTGCTCCAACAACGCGCTTTTTAAGTACGTAGCATTTTCTTCTAATAAAAGGACCTATACCGAGCAGAATCTCCGAATTGAAACTTTTGTTGTCTAGAATTGTTGTGCAAGTAGTATTCATACATTTGTACCATCTTTTGTTCACTAGATATGTCTTATTCACCACATCGTTAGGGTGAACCCAGTATATGGGCTCAATGAACCAGGAAAATCTTTTAAGATCAACTGAGCAAGGGAGATGAACCAATGAAATATGGAATACTTCATGTGCTCAATATACCTGTTAGTATTGTCAATTTATGTTTTCGTGTGATTATCAGGAAATCTGAGTCACATGTAATTACAGTTTTATGGAGACAAGCCTGAGAAAGCGTGCGAAGGTAAAGATGTGAACCTCGCTTTCCAAGTCATAGAATAGTTGAGAGGAAATAAAATAAAGATGCTTCCTCCCTTTATTTTGCTCCAATCTCTATAGTCACTGTTGGCTAACAATTTCGCATATGGTAATGTAGTTCAAATTACAGTTAAGAGTCTGATTCATTTCCAAAGACAAAAGTTTCGCTAACTAACCTCACAACTTACAGCGGTACTAGCAATATAACTTTCGCTAAAAATCTACTGAGACTTCAGAAGATTGGAAGCCGGTCATCAAGGGCTATGCTTATCTAATACTCCATCTTCAAGTCTACAGAAAAGAAGCGCCATAGCGATTACCTATTGAAATAATACAAACATAACAAAGACCTTCATGTCATATTCCTTATGTTCTACAGTTACACACGAGAAACTGGAGTTCCTTCTACAGGAACACAATTCCAGATTCTTTCTGGTGGTTTGGATCTCCATCGAAAACACGGAAGGAAACACTTTGTTGTGGTCGCACATTTTGTATTACTCATAACAATAAACCTTTAATTAGTCCATTTTAGCTGTGTTTTTGATATGCTAACATTTTAGCCAATGGAGCTACCAAAGTGATATCGTTGTAAGAACTCCAATTAGACGTTCGCGAAGGTGACCAGAGCCGTTTTACACCTATTATCCACCTGTAGTGCTGATCCCTGTAGAGTGCGAAGATCTTCTCAACAACGTCAAAATACACGGTATTAGGCATACTTGTTACCTGACCTATTTGGCAGAGAAATACTAAGCAATTGCTAATGCAGTTTTGGCATAAAATTTTTGTGACACCGTTTTACCGAAGCTGTCAAATCCAGGCAAACATTTCATAATAAAGCCCCCAGATTTCAGCAACAACTTCATGGGTCCTGGGTATTAGGCTTACTTGTTACCTGAGCTATTTGACAGAGAAATACTACACAATTGCTAATAGAGGTTTGGCATAGAATATATGTGACACCGTTTTACCGAGGCTGTCAAATTCAGGCAAACATTTCATAATAAAGCCCCCAGATTTCAGCAACAACTTCATGGGTGCCGAAGAAAATTCTCTGTTAAACGATGGTTTGTTTCTCCGACGAATTTGTCATGTTATCGAGTAGTACCAATGAAGATGGGTGAAGTTCAACGATTTTATCAAAGCGAGCGATAAAATTTCTCAAACACTGGTCCATCTAATGCAGTTACGAAGCAATGAATAGAAAACGTTGATAATACGGAGTCTTGAAAGTGATAGGTGGAGAGCGTAAGTTTTGCCTAATGGAAATGAGTGGCGAGCAAATACTTGAGTCCAGATCGGAGCTGAACCCGCATTTCACCCATTTGGGAGGGGGGGGGGGGGGGGGGTGAGGCGTACTACCACTACACCACCGATTCCACCGCTTACCCACCAGTGTAAGTTTTAATGATTCAGCAATGACATAGGGGCTTCACTAAAATTGTTCTCATATCTGAAGTAAATCACTTTTGACCAAAACCTTATCTTTCTTGAAATCCTTTTCACATCACTATTACTAACATCACTTACTATTTACGACTCTTCGGTTTGGCTTTGTGATCTTTTATTCTGACATGTGCCCCAGTTAACCTCCTCAAATCATAATCATTCTTGGTATCTCTGAGACTTCTCCTTTTAATGCCCTTCATCTCATACAAGACCCTTCTTTGGAATAATGCCTCATCGAGCGTCACAGTCACGTAAATGTCGACTACTTCTGATGTGACATTGATGGTAATGACAGATTAAGAAAAAAGTTCCTTAACACATGCTTATCTACTCAAATTCTATACATAGATCAAATCAAAAACAAAAATAAGTAATCATAAGAGTAAGGATCATCACTATCTAGTCTTGTGCCAACGATCTACGAGCTTGTGTTTCTACTTGAAATACCATCTCATGGGTTTTGAATCAAAAAACTTCTAATATGCCTTTTCAACTTGATCAAGTGTCTCGAATCGGCGCCCACGCAAGAAATGTTCTATTCAGCGGAAGAGACCATAGTCAAACGACGCAACTTCTAGACTGTAGGCTGGGTGCGGCAAAACACGTGGAATTCATCCAATTCATCAACTTTTCCTTAGTCTTTTCTGCACTATGAGGTTTGTAATTGTTTTGCTGACGCAGCGCGCACTTTTGACAAATCAATGTCGGGTATTCAAAATCTGTACATCGAAAAATTCGGAGCCTTTTCTACGTTGGGTGCTAATAACTTCTCCATCGACCGTGGGGTTGAAGAGTTGATAACTTTGCAAGCACATGCGAGAGATTAACACACGGTAAATAATAGTCAGTTGCTGAAATACTGTTTCGGTCACGAATGAGCAAAATGGCAAGTATTGTAGATTACAAAAGCATAAGAATTTTTTTACAGCACAGGGCATCAAAGTTGAAAGTAATGATTTAGATGTTTTCTTAGACGATCCAGTACTTTATGACAAAAAATCGCACAACAAGAATGATGCAGCTCTTTGATAGCTTCCTTTATTCTGCATCTGCAATCATAAAAATCATGAAGGAAATTACTAGCTTTTACGTGCTGTGCGAGTCCGAACACATTTCCCTTCCTGCAGGCTTCTTCTCTGTCGAATCACACGAATAATTCGTTGATCCTACTATAGCACTTTGTCTTCATATCATGGTCACGCTAACCGAACACTATCATCTGCTGTATCCTGGCTACGAGGGATCCTTCGGTGCTTCGAACTGCAATGATCGATTCAAAGTTTGGTGCACTGGTGGTCGACTTTCAGGAATATCCCTTAATTCCAGTCTATAGTGGACACTCATAAGTTGGTCTGAATATGGCCTAAGAGATGTTCTAATTTAGCAACCATCCTTCTATTCAACTGGGATTCAACTTTTGAAATGTTATGTTACTCTCATTCGTATGTGAATGGCACACTTCGGGAACGGGGCAAGGTCATTAATGAAACAGTCGTTGGAAACGAAGTATCGGTACAAACAGGTACTTTTTCTGTTTGCTCCACTTGAGTGAAATTGCATCGCTGCAAATAATCTCGTCTTCTAATTTCAATGGTTCAGGTTTTATTGTAATTCCATCTAGAAAAGGTTTGGCAAGGAAGTGAGGGTTCACCAAAATGGGGTGTGCAAGTGTTCTCATGAAGAACCAGCAATAAATATGGATTAAGTAACACTTTTCTGAGACGCGTTATGAACGACCCAACACGTGATAAAAGTAGTCACTTGGTTTCACGACATTCGACTTACTCAAATTTAACTGGATGGACACGACGGATTGGTGAGACACTTGTGAAGCATGGCTCACCAAATCTCCTTCGTTTCAAGATTTGGATCAGATGCATTTGAGAGCAGGGAGGCTTACTCCCAAGAGCTATTTCAGCAGCGTACTTGCAAATCATGAGTTAGTTTCGTTGCTTTATTGTGGTATTCGGGTGAGAACACTTTATATGCAACTTGACCACGACCACCAATGTGTGTCTAAGCGATTTATCTGTCTTGCGGTCGAAATACATGCAGAGGACAACAAGCTGTTTTCCGTAAAATGATACATTCACAAACATCCATGAATTTTCCCTAAAATTCCTTTTATACTGAATGATCTTTTCAGGATTAGTGTGTTGTGCGTCATTAGTTGCCGAACTGTTCGTGGCAAATATCATATCGTCATCATCACTAGTTCATTTCTGACTACACTACTAATGATTTTTTAAACTATATTTCAAAATGTTTGCAAAAAGACTGTTGATCTATCAAGAGAAACTCCCCCACAAATACAAACTGATTATTCCGGACAATCACGAACTGGGATTTAAAGACGGCGAAGACATGAATGAGAAGCAACTGGCAGGACTGAGCATGCTTGGTATAAATAAAGCATACGGCTCGCTCAGTAAATGCACATACCTATGCGATCGAAGCACTGAGGTTGGTGATTTACCGTGAAGTCGAGGAAATTCGACTAGTATCATTACAAGTTAGAACGGAGCTCAGTGTGATATTATACTTTGTTGAGTAAAAGTGATAAAAACACTTCTTGTAAAATTCTCGTGTATTCTTTTCATGAATTTCTATTTAACTTGCCAGCTATGTTCCCTACGTAGAATCACCTAATCCTCTGGCTACGACAGGCCAATGGAGCTAGCCCCGCCCCATTGCCGCGAGCTGAGGCGAGCAGTCCGCAGTGCTAAACGGTTAGTGGCACCGTTTATGGGGAAGAACGTTCCTGGTTTGATTTCTTCTTACGACACTTCACAGCAGTTTAACTAGTGCCTATTAGCATTGATGATTCATCTTAGACGTAATTATTGAAAAACCATGTTGTCTAACATTTCATTACGTTTTGATACGAAAACTAGATCCACGGAATAATACGCATATTCAACTCTTTCCGTATGTCGTTCGACGATATTGTAAAAAACGAATTCGAAAACATATTCTCTACAGTGCACGGCAGTGTACAGCAGTGTATTGCGTATCACGTTGATTTTTCCACGCAACGCGGCTTAATAATTCAATAATCACTTGTGTTACAATGTTACGACATTAGTATTGTTTAATATGGTGTGTTAGTGATATGTGAAAATTGCACTGAAAACAAAAAAAAAAGTCAACACCAAGATTTTGACTGTGAAGCGCCGTAGCACGAGATAGAACTAGGAACCTTCCTCCTGATGACCGGCATCACTAACCACTCGGCACAATGGACTCCTCGCCGTGGCGCGCGGCGAGGCGGAGCTAGTGCCATGGGTATGTCAAGTCCAGGGTTAGTATACACTAGTTACACTTGTTCATTGAAAGTGAATGTAGTCCTCCTCAGAATGTAGGAGAGTAACTAATGTCAAAAGTCGTAGTAAATACAAAGATCGAGATCGATAACAGACGTATAGTTAACACGCTAGAATTTTGATACAAACCTCGGCTGTGTAATGTTTTAAGATGTATGGCATAAAAGTCTATGAAGCACCATGACACTCAATGCCTGGGTACTCGTTTTATCGCCCACGAGGACAGGAAATGCTCCACAAATGGAATCAGATTCCGACGAAAATTGACGTATTGATAACTCACATACACCCTTTGGGTGCGTTTATTTCCGTTATTTAGCTTTTATTTCTGAAGAGGTGTTTTTAACGACTTAGCACAGATATAAGACGCATGGAGTCGTATTTTGTTGTCTGCAGGAGCATTTGTATATTTCACAGTAGCTTCAAAAGTAAATGGAAAAAATTTTTGTCGCATAAAGACTACTATTTCCAGAGTTCGTACGGGTCATTTGCAAAATTTTTAGGTCACGGCGATTTCAATTCATGGAACAAAATGGATGGTTTTCTTGCTGGAGATGTCGCATTGTTGTAATCCGTCGAATAACGCATCATGCCAAAATATTATGCTTTTCATATGATCGACTGTTTTAAACCTCGTATTAAACATTCAAAATAATTCCAAAAAAAAAAAGAATGTTATAGCCTAAACGACATTGGTACGTCAGGGCCATTCACCGCTGTTTTTTTTTTTTAGAATTATCATGTTTTTGGCAATGCACATCAGGTAGCTTCAATTAGTGTCACAGTATTATACATGTTATGATAACTAAGCAATTCTCAAATGCATGGTGCGAACATCAGTGGTATTACGACTTTCATCAACGCCTCGTTATGCGATCATCAACTTCGCAGCGCTTACGATCCTATATTTTTCGATCTGCCTCCACCAAGCAGTGTAACTAAATAAACGCTATCAATGTGGTATCATACATACAGGATTCTGAACATCAATGTGGCTGACTCTTAAGCGTATGCGGTGGCGAAGTTAATATAAAATAACTAAAATACATATAACTAAACATGAAGAGTTTATAACGCAGAGGTTGAGGTGTCATGCCATACCTTCTCAATGGCTCACACCGCGTCGTAAGAAAAACAAACTCTCTTTATCTAGTCAGACAGAACAAAACCAACACTGACAGCAAACATGAGGATATCCTAGTAAGTCTTTAAGCTTAGATATGCACTCACTAAACTAATCTGGTTAGAGGTGCTCTAGAGTGTACAAGTCATTGTTGGCGTAATCTCGTGGTCTGTTCAAACCAAGCCCTTTATCATTCCACAACGTGCAAAATCGTATCAGACTTATACAGAGGACGACAACACAGTTTCGATTTTGAACATTTTCAAATAAATTTTTATAGACGAAATACGTCTAACGTGCTACAAATGGAGTCGAATTCATCGCATATTCCTAAGAGTGTGATTAACGCTGAACTCTTCATTCATTTTGTTTTAGAGTACATACTGGTTTAACGAGGCACTAAACCTTTACAATCTGATATTATGATAATATGTCTGGACCTGTAATGAGTTCTGGTACGGCACTTATAAGATACTAGACAGCTGCTGTTTCGCTCGTGCAGACTCATCAGTAGCACAGTGCCCCTCAGTTCAGCCGATCCTTTGAAGATATATTTTTACATATAAAGGAACGGACGCCGAACACAAGATCAGTGCAAGTCCGGGCCAGCGATCACTGTAAGAATGCCGCACCAAACCTCATAACAGAATCAAACATGTTACCATGGACACTTACTAAGATGGTTGGACAGCCCATCTTCACGAATGGTGCGGACCCCAGCACATCTTTCATTCGTCTCCTCTTCTCGCGATTGTCGTTCATGGCGATGGTTTCATTCGAGCATGGCCACGCGCGAGCTTCAAACTGTGACCTTTAGAATATCGGCAGGTACGAATACAGCTGATGCTAATACAGATTTGAATATAGCTAACCAATTCTTCTAACGAACACATCCGCTCAACGACTAGGTGGTCGTTCTCGGGGACGGCTGTATTCTCGTGGCGTCCACTCTACACTTCATTTCGTCCATCATCGCCTGATCTTCTAACTATATGACCGGTCCATCTTTGCTTCGCTATCGATATGAATTCTTCTGGATCACGAAGATGAGATAAATTCCTAAGATTTGAGCTGCGCAAACCGGCTAGGTGTTGCAAGTGCCGACTGATTTTCAGAAGACACCGTTCAAACGCTCTGTGAGTCGTTCGCACTAGTCTTGACGCGATCGAAGTGTCAGCCCATGTCTCCGCTACATAACAGAGCGCTGAGAGGACTTGTAATTGAAAAGGGTAGCGCGTAATTTGGAGTCCGTTATTTGGTCGGTGACTGTTTGAGAGGCCCGAAAGCGACCCACGCTGCTTTTCTTCTTCTGCCAAGTTCTTCCTTCATGTTGTTCTCCATTTTCAATGAACGACAAAGGTACACGCTCGAGCAGGTATCCGTAATCAAAGATCCATCCAGTCTGATAATTCTATCACTGTATCTTTGATTTTTTTCATAATCTGAATCTTCATGCAATTTATGCGCAGTCCGATCTTCTTCCTCCCTTCCCTAAGTTCCTTGAGCATCATCTCTGCTTCAGTAGTGCGTTTTGAGAATAAGACAATGTCATCCGCAAAACGAAGGTTTGACAGGTATTTTCCATCGATGCGTAGGCAATTCTCGTTCCAATCAAGCGTCTTCATTATCCACTGCAGTGCGGCGGTAAACAGCTTTGGCGATATAACATCGCCTTGCCAATCCGTTTTACAATAGGTGTGGTAAAACGTCGATGAAAGAGCTGTATTTTCGTGGTACAGTTCCGATAGCAGTCTGATAAAATTCTTATGTAGGACGGATCAACTCCTTGATCGACAAGCGCTGATAGGACTGCGTTCGTTTCAACGATGTCAAATGCTTTTTCACAGTCGATGAAAGTCAGGATCAAGGGCACCTAGCACATGCTCTATGCAAGAGAATCTCTGTCGAAATCCTGCTTACACAGCTGGTAGTGCCTCATCAAATGTTCTTGATGTGCGCAGAAGGGTGATCTTAGGAAAAAGCTTGTAAAACATGCTCAACAAACAGATTGGACGATAGTTACAAAGATCCCTTTGTCAGTTTTTTTTTTTTATGGGTGATGACTGTGCGCGACGTCCTCCACTGGTCTGGGATTTCTTCTTTTGGAATTAAAATGTCATATATGTCACGAGAAATACGCGTAAGTTATGGCCTCCGGCTCGCAGCAAGTCGGAAGAGATGTTATCGGCTCGTAGAGCTGTGCTTTTTTCATGATTTCCTTCGCGACTCGAACTTCACAGGGCAGGAATACAGGCGGTATTTTTCCAGTGGGGATTACGGGGTCCGAGATGGGGATGGTGGAACGGAAAAGATTGGTATAGATTTTTTCCGTTATCAATTCCATGTTATAAGGGGCAGATTTCGTGGCCCCATCTTCGTTCATCAACGCTTACAGAGGAGCACAATAATCACACAGATTCTAACGACACTTCTTTGAACTGGATTTCCCTTCTGCTGCCTCTGACAGTTTCGTCTGTCAGTACCGATGTAGATCCTCCTATAAAGCTCTTCTGCAGCTCGTATTTCACATCAACCAAGCTAAATGTGTTGCATTAGAATCAAGCTTCAGCTTCCTTCGCTCATCGAGCAACTCCTTCGTGGTGAAGTTGCGATCGGATTTTCTGGGTTGAGTGACTGAGGCTAAGTCGGCACACTTTTCAATCCTTCGACAAGAAGCTCGTAGTCTTTAGTCGGATCATCCTTAATCTGCCAGTCATGGTTGGTTGACTTCGTCTAAAATGTTCTCGTCGTAAACGGTTTAAGATTTTCTTCTTGATCGATGAAATAGATTCTTTTCCAGCTTACGGCTGAATCGTATCTTTGCTCGAAGAAGGCGGTGATCAGACCCAGTACAGAATGATGGCACTACGATTGTGTCAAGCAGGCACCATTTTCTGTTGGGAATTATATGGTCGATTTTCGTACGCGTCGTGCCGTTAGGCGACTCCCATGTCCATTTCTTCTGGAAAAGTGAATTCCCGTGGAAGAGACGTGCCGCAAACAGGAATCCAGCAAAACGCTTCTTACTTCCGTTTCCTTCTCCTGATCCAAATTTTCCAATCCTGTATGTGCCCTCAATAGCCATTCGTCATCTGGCATTGAAGTCTAAGACTACGAATTTCTAATACACTTTATCATTACGGATAACTTCTTCCAACTGATGCTAAAACGCGTCCAGTTCGTGTTCATCAGCTGCATCGATTGGTGAATAACAGTTGTTAACAGCATTTTGTTATGTTATCGAGATGTTAAGAGGTGTTATCGGCTCCTAAAGCTGTGCCGTTTTACATGCTTTCCTTCGCGACTCGAACTTCACAGGGTAGGATCCCAGGTTCAACGGCACTGCTTCAGACTAGATCTTCCTTGTGCTGCTTCTGACAGTTTCGTCTGTCAGTACCGATGTAGATCTTCCTACAAAGCTCTTCTGCAGCTCGTATTCAATATCAACTGAGCTAATCTTCTGTTGGGAAGTATGTGGTCGATTTCCGCATGCGTTTTGATGTCCAGCGGCGGTGTTCTTTTTTCTGGAAAAGTGAATTGCCGTGGAAGAGACGTGCCACAGACAGGAATACAGTAGGACGCTTTTTATTTCTGTTTCTTTCTCCTATTCCAAATGTTTCAATCCTGTCTTTTTCCTAACCCAGATGTTCCAATCGTGTATGCGCTCTTGTTAGCCATTCCTAATCTCGCTTTAAAGTCTCCAACAACGAATTTGTGATATACCCTATCATTACGGATAACTTCTTCCAACTAATGTTAAAACGCGTCCAGTTCGTGTTCATCAGCTGCATCGGTTGGTGAATAACAGTTGTTGACAGTAATTTTGATATTACGCTTCAGTTGGAGTCGAAGAATATCTAGGTGAGGGGAAAGGGTTTCACACGAATCAACGAGATGAGTGATGGACGAGTGAACGACAAAGCCTACGCCTCTGACATTTCGTAACGGCATCTTTTCTCCGCGAATTACGAGCGTGCTGTGGTTCAGTTGACGTACGTCGGTCCTCTTAGTTTTCATTTCTTGTGCGGCAATCACATGAAATTTTATGCGGCTTGCTATTTCAAGAAATGAGTGGAAGTCAGTGGAAAGTGCTCGTGCGTTATACGTGCAGACTAGAAAGCAATCTCCGTAGCATGTCGACTATGTATTTGACACATCCGGTTCCATTGGCGTCCCGAGTATCCTTCGTATCCTTCCTATCCTTCGCACTACGTGGTTTCGTGGTCTTTCACCGGTTATCTCGGCGCCTGGCGCCACAGGCAGTACCACCGAGTGTACGAGGTACTGAAGCTGACTTTGTTGCTGGTTGTGCATATCGATATTTCTTGAATTCCTGACCTAACCTTGCTAGGACGTTTTCAGGTCTTGGTGATGCTGTTTCCAAGAAATTTCTTTGACACCCGGTCCTAAAAGTTGGGTTTCCTCTCAGCTGATTCTCATCCCTCGATCTAGTACGCAGGCATAGTAAAATCAACAGCGATATTGTTAAGTAAATATCAAAAGTAATATTGCTTTACAATGTTTTCGACAAATTCTGAATTCTCATCACTTTCAAGAATAACTGACATCCTCTTGATGACAAACACAGTACCAACAGATTTTTGAAGGCGCTCAAGGTAAATTAAACGAACAAACATGCCTGTATCACGTTCTCAACACGACTTAGACCATTAAACCATCACCAAGAATTTCCATATCAACGTGTAATGGAGTCCAACACTTCCATAACAAAGTCGAACTAGGAGTAAAACGGCAGAAGTGATCATGGAAGAAACCTAATAATAAAGCTGCAGCACTCCCCTCCATTGATAAAAAGTTTTGATTACTGCGTGCGATTACGACTTGGGAAAACGTCGAAACGTTTACCGCGATTTTTAGGACAAAAAGTGACATTTGAACAAAGGTATCAATTAAAAAGAGTTGTATTGGATTACATAGAACTCTTTGTGAAGACTTATCTCCACTAAAATGAGATCAGGGCTGTTTTTTTTTTTCGAAAGAAGGTTTTAGTAACTTAATAGGCTTCGACTTCCTTTATTATCTAAAATTATTATCATCACTTCGTTATGGATAAGACTGATAACAAAAAAAGGCATAGTGGTCACAAATTATTCCGGTGATACTCATTTCACAGTCTATCTCTTAGTCGGTAGGTGATGAAAATTCAGTCCTAGCATTGTTCATGATCTTTACAACAACAGAAGATGTCATCAGTGTTTTCTTGGATTCTTAATTTGGGTTGTAAAGACGAGAAGAGATCTCTTAATGAAGTATTCATCAAACTGTAAATAATGCAATAATCTGATCCTTACAGTACCCATGGGTTGTACTCATAGCAAGAAAAACTCGAAAATCTCTTCAGATAAATCACTTCCAGTGCTTGATGTAAGTTTGCCATTCTGAAACAAATCAGCGAGAGAATTATCTCTTATTGACTTATCTCAAATGACTTGCAGAACACCAATGTTGCTGGTCCGGCCACGACTCAGTAAGTTTTTGACAACTGTTAGAAATTGTACTAGGTAATTTCCGCCCATTGCGATAACGCAAAAGAAAGTTATATAAAGCCGTTAATCGTCAGTCAAACTACCACTTCCTTTACAGCATCGCAATAATATCGAGCGCGAAGCTAATACGTCGTTTCTAACGAACGACATCTCAATACTTTTGTTCTCGTGGATAAGATCAGTGCGATTATTTCGATTAAGAAAATAGAGATGAACAGAAATGCTAGACGGAGCAAGAAAACTAGCTTCGAGATTTTTTCTCAATACTTGAAAATGCGATAATACGAAGATTGCAGGAGTACTGAAACGCTAAGTGTGGGTTCAATGGAGAACCCCACACAATATTCTGCAGAGAAGAAATTCATCCCAAAACAAAGGGCGAATACATCGACCGGTAAGAGAGTTCTAGAAATGCGAAGTGAATAATCTTCATATTTGATTAGCTTGATGCGATTTTAGAAATGGAACATAACCGATTATGCGGAGTGGTAAGAGGAGAATGAGGAATGTTATATGGACGTTTCATTAAATGTGCATTAAATTTATCACCTCTTACAGAATTTTGATGCGATGACATACCTACATGCATTACAGTAGCAAAGATACCCAAATACACCTGTGATCCCATATACTTGTATGCTGGTTTTGCTCTGTGTGATTAGAACTGAGATAGACCTAATCCTCCGTGAATGAATTGAAACTAATAGTTTAGAAGGCGAAGAAATTTATTTGACTACTTTCTGCTCAAATAGAACATTCCTCATTGACTTCCCCCTCACTAGAATGGACAGATACGGAAAACAAAAGATACTGGTAGCTCACTCCCTTTGCAAATGAAGTACTTACAACTGAATAGAGGAGGAAAAGTGTGAACATGGTAGTCTTAAAACTTTTGCTTCATCTAGTAGTATCAGTTTCACATAATAGGCATTGAGCCCCGATTTACCAAACTGATTGAAAATAGCAAAAAAAGAAATGTGGAGAAACATTACGGGATCTGGAAGCTCGTTTAATTTCCATTCAGTTGCAGATCATAATATCAAAGAAAAGAATGAAGTCGCAGATGAACAACGGCGTTTAGAAGATGTTCGGACAAGATCCACAGATAATATCGGACATCCGTCACCACATCCCGATACACGAGAAGCTACTCGCGAAGCTGCTCGAGCAGCTGCAAGAGAGGCTGCTATTCAAGCTGCTAAGGAAGCGGCAAAGGAAGCACGTAGGAATAGAAGGAAGGAAAAAGAACGACAAAGGAGTAAGCATCAGCCTCGTAAGTGAAAGCTTTTTTTTCAAAAATGCATTTAATTTTCTCAAAAACGTAAAAAAATTATAGCACAAGCGATAAAGACATCTTGGGATGAAGAGGATCAAGAATACATTGTTCGAAATAATATACAACGTAATCAACGGTAAGTAAAATGATTAAGGGAGTATAAAAACGGAGGGCTCTCGACGTTGATCAGTCACTGGAAGATTCGCCATGCATTATTCCTCGTCTAACACCATTTGAGGTGACTGAATGCATATCTGGCCTTTACAATGACTAACGGTGGCCTACCGATGTAAAGTGAATGCTGGGGAACGTCAAGACAAGTCTGTTACCAAAATGCCGAGCCCGGAGGCAAGGAAACCTTGATGAAACCTAAGCGTAAGATCGACCCATAAACCACCGATTGGTTGACCACGGGCGTGTCACAGAGCACCACTGACCACTGTGCCACCCGCGTTCCTAGTAAACTAATCAGCAATGGGCAAATTCTACTAGGAATGGGAGTGTGATATGAAGTGTGGCCATTTAACGCTTACTTATCCAATAGTGAGTCAGTGTCGTCTCCTTTTTGTAGGTGACTGACCAGGGTAAGACTATTCAGTCCTATTTCAACCTTAGAGAAGAGTTCGAATAAGAAATTGACTCCCACAAAACAGCGCGGATCAACAGTTCGGATTATAGTGTATTTGAGAAAAAAACTCTGAGTTTCAAAACGACTTTCTGGCTAGTGTCATCTTGCACTAGTCTCTTCGGTAAACCGTAATAATGCTATGGAATCTCTCTCAAAATGTTAAGTCGTTCTACGAGTTCAGGCACTACAGCGATAAGCATCAAATTTACCAACCAGAAGTAATTAAATTGCATGATTTTGGTATCGTTCAATTGCGCATTCTCTTGCGAACATTTTGGTACACAGCTTGCCTACAATTATTCCATGATAGAATTGCCTCGAAGACAATTTTGCTTGCTACTCATGCACGAATGGCTAGCAGGGAAAGTGCAAGAAACGGCGTGCAGGATTGGTAGAGCTTAGTGTGACGAAAACGATTGTTGAAAGGACGGCTAGGAATTGGGTCGAGAAGTTCAAATCTGGAGAGAACAGTCTGGAGGACCAGTCGCATTCGGGCCGTCCACAGGAAGCTCCATTAATCTTGTGCGCCGCTTCACTAACATTTTCTCCTAAGCCCCGTTCGTGCCTAAGTAGCACGCAAATTTGTCTCCACAACAGCTCCATCTTAAAGCGTATAAAGACAAGTTGTATATCAAAATGTTCGCAAGAAACTGCGCAATCCAACCATACCAAAACTATACAATTTCACTTACTTCTGGTCAATAAATTTGGTGCTGATTGCTCCGGCGCCAAAATTTATGGACGACTTAATAATTTGTCTGCTAATACAGTCACCATCGAATTTCTTCAATCCTGATGATGTCGATTCCACGTAATTTCAGAAAAAAAAATTTGCATCACTAGCAGAAGCCTTTGAGTGAACATCGATATATTTCTTGAAAAACAGATGATGAGACTTTGATACATCTTCACTTTATCTTTGTTTTCAAGGAAACTTGATGCGGCACAAGATTACGATGAAGCGGATGACACCCTTTTCGAAGTCCCAATTCGTATGCCAGAAGTTGACTTTACACGATAAACGACAATCACCGCTTGAGTGATTCAGCTTATAGTCTTCTAATATTGTTCCTGTCATGATAAAGACCTTTGCAACAACGCATGAGTATGTGAGCACAAAACTGAACAAATAGAACATATATTCCAACTATTTATTAAGAGGCCAAAATCGTATTACGACGTGATCTGGCCTGGAAAAGCATCCGGACGATTCTTCCTCATAAGGAATTGCATTTTCCTGTTCATGTCTTCGTTAAATATTGCAGCAGAAGCCTCTATAGAAAGTTGATTCCGCTGCATATAAGGCTTTTGATAGTATTGAGTTCGACGAATGATCTTCAGTAATCCTTCAGCATCCATTAACCTGTTTGTAAATGAAATAAAACTGGGGATCATATTTCAACGGTAAAGATAAATGATATAATTAATTTGAGAAACCGGTCTTATGTTGGACAAAACTATGCTAACAGCCATAGACAGCTTCACTTGCTACCTGTAATCTAAGAGATAACTAAAGAGGCTTTGTCAAATGAAAACCAAACGAAACTTCTTGAAGCCCTTTTCTATGACATCTCCTACGCAGTTTATATAAGGAAGGAAAAATATGGGATGGATTCGACACCAATGATGGTGCTTCCTCTTCAAGAATAGAGAGAAAATCACACATTTCCTTCTATGTTAGATTTTGTCGAATTGAACCTCGGGAGGTAGTTGAACCCACGCCTCACCTTTTCCTTGGCCTCTGATAATCAACCACTGCCCTACTGCGGCTCCTAAGCTGCTATAACTCTTTCTGCAGTATAAAGTTAAGGACAAAGCTTTCGGTGCTCGTCAGTCAGTGAGAGATGCGCCGTGCATTCGACTTCATCAAGCACCGCTTGAAGTGATTGAATGCACATCGGGACTTTACTATGGCTCGCGGTGGCCTTCCGATGAATCAACTCAGTGCTGCAATCCTCCCAACATGTCTGGTACCAGTTCACTTAACCACCCGAAATGAAGGAAGACTTGGTGAGCCCTGAGCGCGGCAACGAACCACCAATCGTTGATTGATCGGCCATGTGTGTCGCCGAGCACCTTTAACCATTACGGTAAACGCGCTCATCCTCCTGCAATAGGACGTATTGATTCTGCCAGCAACCAACCGTCAACCGTTAGCTGGCAAGCACATATCGTCATTGAACGTAGTCAAATAAACAGCTATTGTATCGCAGAAAAATGAATAGCAGAGCAGGAGCCCCAATGGCTGACTAGCTGCACGGTCCCTTAGCAAGGGTCAGACTCAGGTTCAATTCACGCCTAAGGCCCAAGCTTTGCATATACTCAACATCGGTGGATGTATGGTTAACATCATACCACCGACAAAATAAGCAGTCAAACAGAGTTCTTGTCGGTCACAAAGTGAACTTTGCTAAAGACTTACTAACAAACACGTTGAAAAAGACAGCTAACTGAAGCGTGTCATAAAGAAAAAGCGATATCATTAGATGAACTGAACAGGAACTTTTCATGAAGTGCTAGCAGTCATTAGAAAGCGTAAATTTCTGGCTATAGCCCCACGCCGTCGATTTTCGAGAAGACCTTTTTGTAACGCTGTAAAATCCACGCAAAACTGTCAGACGCGCACATTTCTCGTCGAACAAAGCTCGTTGTTTGAACTATTAGTAATGAATCGATAGCCGATGTTCTCTCATTAAAACGCTGTATCTGCTTTGTGAAAATACCATAATCTGCAATGCAACAGGGAAAATGAGTTGAATTAACATACATATATGCTAGCAAAGGGGTCTTTGAGTGAACCACATACTGCTGGTTGGCATCCACGTTCGATGAAGCGATGATGATCGATTTCCTAACATATAAACGTGTAGAGAAGTACGCGTCAGCAATTCACGTGGGCGCTTCACCCACCGACACGTGAACTGGCCAAAGCCCCTTTGCGAGAATATGTATATTAAACTTGATTTCCTTCTTGATTGCAGATGAACGGTCTCTCCACAAAATAAGCACAGCATTGGTTTCAGCAAATATTACGCTATCGAATGATTACTAATAGTCCAACAAAAAAAGCTCTGTCCGGCCAGAAATATGCGCATCTGGAACCAAAAACCGGCCACGTGGAGCTCTATTCAAAGCTCTCGGCTTTTGAATGATAACTACACATTTACAAAAACTTCCTGTTTGGCGAATGAGAAGTATTTTTCATTTCGCCTCATAATAGACAAGTACCACTCAATCATGATGTTCAAAGGACTAAAGGAACTTAGAAATAAAGAGTTTTCTCATTTCTTACCTGTTCAAAAGACTAAATGCAGAGTCGACGTCATTATTCTTCACTAAAACTGTCCTTGTTGCAAATCGAGGATGTGCATTCCAGATGCCTGTGAGGGTACACGTAAGATAGATTATTTAAATTTAGAGCTTTCAAGATCACCAGACCTTCGAAAAATCATCATAAATTAGACAGCATTCAACTGAAGGGAGTAAAGTTCACCACTTTAGGAACGACAGGCCTAGAGCGCTAGCTCTAGCTCCATGCTGCCGCGTAGGCGGCGAGAGGTCCGTTGTACCAAACAACTGAACATTTTTTTGCTGTAGTGATTATACGAACAGAAGGAGACACCAAAAGTCTGCTGCAAAATGTCGTGGTGGAGGAACAAGCTAACAACGTTTTCCTTGTGGCCGGCATCAATAGCCACTCGGCACTACGGATTACTCGCCACCGCGAGCCCCGTCGTACCCAAAGTGTCGCATTCCAAAATTTTATTTAGAATAAAGGAGCTCTGCCCTGACTATTTACCATGAGATATACGCATATACATGTATATGTACATGTATGTACGTATGTATACATATGCATATACATTTATGTAAAATATTCAGTTGAAAGCGCATGTGAAGCAGTGGTTAGAGGTGTGCTGCGTCGCACACAAGGTCGATAGTTCGATCTCGAGCTCATGGCTCACCAAGTGATCCAATGCTCGGGGTCGGTAAATTGGTACCACGGGTCTCAGATTTGTCTGGGAGTATAAGCTGCACTGAACCGGTACAGCAGGGGCCGCAACGAGTCATTGTAGAGGCCAGGCATGAATTGAATCACCTCAGACAAAGCAAAAAAAAAAATCAAAGACAAATGCATGGCGTATCTCTCGGGGGACTGATCTACGCCAAGAGCTTTACCCTTTATTCTTCGATAAACGATAAAGCTCTCGCTATTGGTCGATCCTTGAACAATCGGCATGCATTCGACCTCATCAAGCGTCGTTAGAGATGACTGAATGCATGTCTGGACATTACAATGACTTGTGGCGGCCTAGCGATGTATCAAATTATGCTGCTATCCTCCTAAACAAGTCTGGTACCAGTCTGCCGCAGACACCAAAGAAATCAAAGGCTTGCTAAGTCTGGATGCGAAAACGAACCATCGACCACGTAGGCGTAGCGTACTACTCTAACGAATGCGCTATACACTTTCCTTCATGACGAATTACGTGAAAAAAAAAAACGTTATTCTCTTTCACGCAATCGGCTGTGGTTGTATGAAAGTGAGCATGGAAGCCCATTACAGCATAGTGAGGATGTGCACCATCGACCTCATAGGATAATTCCCTGTGGTTAAGGCACATAGATCTAGGAGGATTACAAAAAAAGCAACAGCTGAGGTAAGAAGTTATCCCATCAGAGCCACGTAATGACCGAAATGCTGGAGGGAGAGAGGGGGGCATGGTCGAGTGGTTGTATCGCAGGATGCGACCGGCGCTACCCCCATCCTAGAACACTCCCGGAAATCAACAACAAACGTCCCACGTAACGCCACAGCCTGGCTATTCTCGAGATTGCAAGGAGGCGCGTTCAACCCACTATTTTTCTACGTTCAACAAGAAGACGAAAAGAGGATTCAATGCTAGAGGTACTGGGATCCCCACCCTGCAAAAAAAAACATTGTGTGCGGATCAAATGAAGCACTTTGGCACTTTGGAACTTTATTAATCTGTCTTCACTACGTTTTTCTCACTAGGCAGATTCCAGTACTTCTAGAATTCGATAGTTGAACGTCGTATGATACTGAAAGAGCACGCCTCGTTGCAATTCGAGAATATCCAGGTTGTGGCTGGCGCTCCTCGAGGCGCTCTTGTTCACTTTCGGGGAGTGATGGATGGAGGGTTTCAGCCCTACACGCGCCACGACGAGTATCACAACCACTCGGTCACGCCTTCCCTACATGAAATGAATTAATAAAATAAAAAAGACCGATGTAGACACAATACGATTGTGAGAACTTTATCTCATACCTCTAAAGAGTTTAACAGCGAATGGCTGAGTTAAAGTTCCGCGCCATCGTCGGACCATTTGAAGAAGAGATCAGCAATAAAGTGAAGATTCTGCAAAGAAATCTTTTCATCTGGATACCCAGTGATTTTCCAAAGATGCTCGAGAATTCTATGGAAAGTTCTATTATCCACAAATCATGGTATCCCACCGAACTTCTGACAAGCCCTCGAATAAAACTGTAAGAATAAGATCGCAGTGGAAAATCCTATATTGGTGCAATTGACATAGAAAAATGGGGGACCTCGTGGCCGAGTGGCTGTGATGCACGTTGCAGCGCACGTGGGGCCGATCCCCACCCCCCAGGCACGGTCGCCCGGCAGTCAACAACGAACGCCCTATTGAACGTCACAGCCTGGCTATCCTCGAGATTGCAAGGAGACTCGTCCAACTGGTATTCTACGACGCTCAGGAGGAAGACGAAAAGAATGAATCGAATGCTAGATTTACTCGGATCCGCACAGTGGGGAAAACACTGTGAAGACGAGTCGAGATGAGTAATAAATTGAACTCAATGATTCAGCGAGATATGCAAAACTCTTGCGTCAGCTGGGATTCGAACCCGCAAGTTTCGCGCTTCACCCCACACCAATCGGATGATAGCAGCTCTGAAAGCGGCTACATGCAAAGAAATCTCATGCGCCATTTGGTAAATTAGAGCAAAAATTGATATAAAAATCACGAGAAATACAAAAATATCACTTCGAGAACACTGAGCAGCAGCAAAGGGAGGGAGGCGAGGGGCCGAAGTAGACTTGT
>JAHQIW010005992.1:0-64081 GCA_019055375.1 Parelaphostrongylus tenuis | reverse complement strand
ATTCCATGAGACTGCTACTTTCATAAGTTACGAAAGTCTTAGCCTTATACTCACCGTGGCCATTATTACAGATACAGTTGTGTTATCGGAGTGAACATGAGTTTTCGTTTGACAAGAATTTTTAAACAAAAGCCCAACATTGTTGATTAGGAGAGGAAAAAGTCAGATATATATATATATATATATATATATATATATATATATACATACATATATATATATAATATATGCATATATACATGGTAATATGTACATAAAAAAAGGATAAAGCTCTCGGCGTCAATCAATCCCTGAGGGATGCGCCATGCATTCGCCTTCAATTTTTAACTTCGTTTGAGGTGATTGAATGCACATCTGGCCTTTACAATGACTCGCGGTGGCCTCCCGCTGAACCGAGTCAGTGCTGCTTATCCTCCCAGACAAGTCTAAGACCTGTCTGGTACCAATTTACCGACCCCGGAGGGATGGATGACTTGGTGAGCCATGAGCGCGAGATCGAACCATTGACCTCGTGTGCGACGCAAGGCACCTCTAACCACTGCGCCACATGCGCTCGTAATATGTACATATATGTCAATATATATATATATATATATATATATTATTTCATCTGATCCGTCTTCCTAGTAATTTTTCACTACACGGCTCCCAGTATGTTTGAAAATATATAGTGCGAAAGTCTTCTGTTGGGACGAGCCTCTGATTTAGATTGAGGTCCACCTGTCTGGAAATCTCTGTAATGTAGGCAACTACCCTTTTTCGTGTCTGAGAAGGTGTGAATTAGAATTGATACGTTAGTTGAAATGACACGTTGTGATGCCACACTGAATGTGTAGGCTATTGAAGACAGATAACCCACGACGCTGGATTCTCGGTGCAGAAATGGAGCTCGAGTGCTCGTTCACGCATTGATACGCAGTTGAAGTTGAATCCGCACGTTTGTACTTGCTGATCACTGTTCTTCCTTGACCACACAGGTCTCGCCAGCACCGTGTCCACAGCGCAAATCTCAGATTGGGTAACTGACCGTTTATCTACAAATAGTAACTACTAACATAACGAATAATAACGATAATGACGATCTAAGGTCAAACAATAACCGCAAGAAATGCTTTAGAGTGGCGGTTCAATAGGTTTACAATTGTTAATGATGATACGAACGCTGTGGCAGAGTGATATGGGAAGCTCTACGCAGAGTAGTAGTGAAATAGTGTACGAGTGATTATATGGGAGAGGAGGTGTGTTAAATATAGAAGTGTACTACAAAGTAGGTATTTTCATTAGACCAGTATGCTTGATGACGATAACAAGATTTCTACTGCAGGTGTACACGAGGTCCCTGCCGTAAGCGTGAGAAATGTGAACCTGTTCAAGACAGTGCACAACACAGGATACACGGCGATGTGCCATAAGTGAGAGCCAGAGTTCGGGCAAACAATGTACGGTAAGCAGTCGAGAAAGTTAAGAATGACATGATGAGCATTAATCTTTTCTCAGATTCAGCCTAAGCCTCAAAGGGTAAAGATGCATTCAGTGCGATATATTCACTACAGTGCATTCTCCTACAGTCCTCTCAATACAATGCAACGTGGCACGAGAGGAGAGGAATTGTTAATGAGGTTGGACCTAAC
This sequence comes from Parelaphostrongylus tenuis, assembly GCA_019055375.1. Lineage (NCBI taxonomy): Eukaryota > Metazoa > Nematoda > Chromadorea > Rhabditida > Metastrongylidae > Parelaphostrongylus > Parelaphostrongylus tenuis. Next base: position 62,450 of record JAHQIW010005992.1, on the reverse strand, counting down.
AGAATGCTCAAGGATTGTATTGCATTAGATATTCATGTGAATTGCCTGCTGAGAGAGCGTAGCCTCATTCTAGTTTGGAACTTGTCGAAGTAGAGGTGGACGTATAAGTGTATGCAAGAGATTAAGCAAAAGGATCGGATGTTGGCGATTTTGACGATGGATCTAAGGCGACTAAAGTGCCATAGTAGGCGTGACTATCTGCCAATCGTCCGCAGACGTTCGCCTCTGTTTGACTGAAAAGCACAGTTCGGGCGTCAGCTGCGAGTAGAAAAACGAGCCATCCGCCATACGAGGACACTATCGGCTGCTTATGACTCATTGCTTGACTTTTTTGGTTGGCTAGAATTAGAATATTGATTTTTCAATGATATGCAAAGAATTAATCATCGTGGTTTCTTGAAGAATTTATATTTGAAGATACTAGTAGACTTGTCGACACGCAGTATTTCTAGCATTTAATTCGTTGTTCGTCTTCTTCTTGAACGTCTCCGAATATGGCTGGAGGTAAGTCTCCTTGCAATTTCGAACGCAACCTGGCTGTGGCGCTCCATTGGGTGTTGTTGTTGACTGCCGGATAGAGTTGGGGGTAAAACTCGGCTCCACGCGCACCGTTACGAGTAGCACAACCACTCGGCCATGGCGTCCCAGGATCAATAATATATGTTTATATATATATATATATGTTTATATATATGTAGATATACATATGTGTATATCTATGTACATACACATATATATTTATCATAGTTCTATAGCGAAGCTCTTGGAAATTAGTCGACTGAAGGCAAGTGTCAAAACATTTCAACTGGCTTCTAATTCAAATAATCTATAATGAAGGTGGAAATTTCAGATGTGCGATAGAGAATAGAATCTATTCTGCGTTTCTGGATATTCGTTGACATCGCTAACGCTTAGTGTCAACCATTTCACGTTCAGCATATCATCGTTTCCTCTATCGTAGCATGTAAACTCAATGCAGGTCCTGTTGGAATCAAAAATACAGGTCGATTAATATGGGGACTCCGAAAAAGTGTGCAATACCATGACGACAAAACTACAATCGCACATTGGCTGCTCGTATAGCACTTTTGCCGATACCCCATAATATAGCACGTAATTAGTGGATTTCCGCAGAGTAAATTGACGGTCCTTTTTCCTATGCTCACTAATACTAACACCTAATTTTTTTGAATGAGTAATGGGCTATCCTAGATAAGTAAATAGAAAGAAAAATGATGGAAGAAATATGATGATGGCCGAAAAGTTAAAGAAAATCACGTGCAAGAAATTGTTTTGTAGATAGCACATGATGAATTAATTTATGGTGAAATTAACTCTCTATGTCGCATATTTTAATGCCATTTGCTCAGAACTTTTAGCGTTTCCAAGTAATGGAGATTTCAGCAAAAGACATGCACATACTCAAGAAATATGAATGAATAACTAACCTCCATACTGGTTGTGTTATGGGTTTTGAATGCTTCATTCACGCTCAACAGAGTGACAATCTCCAAATGCTCTAGTTACGTCTATCTAGGTCGTGAAATCAACATGACGAACGACGTAGCTCCAGAGTTGACCAGGAGGAAGCCAGCGGCTTGAAAAACGCTTCAGAACATCGAAGATGTAGTGAAGGGGACAGAAAACATCCGACTCCGTGCCCACCTTTTCAATTCGACAATTATCCCTGCCCTAACGCATGCAGCAGAAACCTGTTCGCTATGTGAGCAGAATGAAAAGTCACTTGGCGTTATTAAACGCGCAGTCGAAAGATCGATGCTTGAAGTATCCCGTATCGCACATGTGAGAGAAAGGTCTGAAGTTCCCACCTACGTCAACGGTCGAAGATCAAAGACGCCTTTCCACACACCAAGGTGTCGAAAATAATGTGGACAGGACCAGTAGTACTTCAGCTAAAAACGATGGACGGAAGCTGTTACCGCCTGGATTTCTCGAAATATCAAGCGCTTTACAAGAGGGCCACCGACCCAATAGTACGATTTCTTTACGATAAGCCTAGAACAAAAATAAGATCCTCAACGAAATGGAACGAGGAGTATCCACTAAGCTACTTTTGCACGCGATAGGGAATAATGGAAGTGTTGCTGGTGCCCGTTCGAGTCATTCGACGATCAACGGGAAGACAGGTGAAACAGGTGATACTGGTTGTGAATGAACCTTTAGCACTTTTGCAGATAGGTAGACTTTGTGTTGTTGAGGCAAACTCGAAGTAATAAAGGTACTGAACTCCAAGGAAGTAGTTTTCTTATTATAGTCTCATAATATTGCTGCAGTGTAAAGCAATGATTGCGAAAAGTTGGGTTCTTCTCGATTATAAGGGGAGAGATGATTATCTGACCTCATCCGCGGGAGAGAAAATTTTCATAGGAGTGTTAGCAATCATTCGAAAGTTAGAATTTCTCTCTGCAGCCGCACTTAAGCGAATTTCCAAAACACTCCTTTATGACGCTGTGAACTCGAAAATAAAAGTACCTTTTACAACACCACGTGTTTTCTCCTTGTCCCGCTTATATTTAGCTGAAAAAACTCATACCTCAGAGTGCTAGTAATCATTCGATATCACAAGTTTCGAAGAGCTCAAAAATATGTTTGCTTCTGAGAAAGCTCTTTCAAATGTGTTGTAGGAGAAAGAAAATATTTGTGCCTTACACCTTGCCGAACAAAGCTCCTTCTTCAGACTATTGATGATAATTTGATGGCGTAAGTATCAATGTTCAAACACCGTGTATGCTTTGTGGAAATACCGTTTATCAGGAGGATATATCCGAGTTTTACATTTTCGGTGAGCTTGTCTACCAGCTATTCCACGGGGCGGGGGGAGCAGCAGCGGAGCGATCAATCGCGTTAGAACGTGTCGTTATTCGATTGTAAATTTTTTTCTCCGCTTTGGAAGGAGCTCCAGATAGAATGGTTGATTAAGACACCACAAAAGTTCCTCCACACGTTGATATGATTTTCGCGCTTCCGCCAATCATATGCGTATAGAAATAAAGGCGTACTGCAGGTATGAAACATAGTTTTTTTTCTAGATGCTGCAGTTTTATAAAAAGGTGTTATAAAAAACCGGTCTCTTGGGGCTACGGCCAGCAAGTTTTAAATGATCTAACACTTCTATAAAAAATTCTTGTGCAGCAAATGAGGTCAATTATTCATTTTTCCTCATATAATCGGAAAGTGCTAAGACAGTTTACTGCATTATATAACACCATTTAAAAATACCTTTAAGCGTACACTTAAATTTACTTTACGAGGCGATATGGAGCATAACAGTTCGATCCTTTCACGATCACGCGTTTTTTCATTTGGCCGACTCACTGCAAATCACAAATCTTTGGATATTGATGTAGAACCAAGACAATCTTTGGATACGAGCTATGATGTACTACAGGAGACTGGTCTACTGAGCAGCACAATTTTTCAACTCTGCATATGAAATCAATCAAGAATTCCTTCTACTCAGGCCTGAGTCGTCGATAATGTTTTTGTTGTGATGTATTGGAGTATAGAAATGCAGATGAAGATTGATACATAATTGTTTATTTCCATATTTAGCTCAATCTTGATAATGTTATCAATAAAGGCAAACACTATCACGAACAACTCTTTGACCATAAACCATTACATTGTAGGTGGGGAGTGTCCAAGTCTGATGGAATGTTTTGAGTCATTCAAGAGATCTGTTATGGCACTTCTAGGGCTAGGCGCATATTTTCGCTTTCTAGCAAGCCTTATCAGTAGCACATGCTATTTGGCTACCGCTCTTTATCATAAGAAATCGACGTCAAATGTGTTACACTACATTGTTTTAATATTCTACGAGACTATTTTGAATTTTTAAGAGAGGCCTCAAAATAGTCGACTGAATTATTGATATATATATATATATATATATATATATACATTTACGCGAGCTGTAACTCAAGCCTGTATCAATCGACAATCACTCTAGAGGAATTTCACGTTGGGTGATCTTTTCACCTTTTGCGGTATGTAACATGTTCGGCGTCGTTTCCCTATAACAGGCTGCAAATAGCCGATTTGCTTGTGATAGTAATGAAACGTGTTAGAAAGCCATATATACTTCCAGCACTCGAAGTGCTACAACATACCACATGAAACCCTTGAAACAATCTACCAGGAAACGAGCTTTATTTCCAGCAAGGTTTTCGACGCGGTAGCTCTCAAAATCAATCGCTCTGTGAATGATGCGCCATGCATTCAACCTTACAGAGGATCGTTTGAAATAACTGATTGCACATATGGCCTTCCCATCGACTTGTGATGGCTAGTAGGTGTGTTGAGTCAGTTCTGCTATCTTTCTAGACAAGTCTGGTATCAACTCCTCGAGCTGGGAAAGATAGAGGGCTCCGTGAATTTGTGTGCAGAATCAGACCATTGACCACGTTTGTGCCACAGCGCACCTCTAACCAGTGCGCTCCACGCACCAGACATTAACACTTTGCATACTTTATCAGTAATCAATTACATGTTATACCTTTCCTTCGAGTGCTTTATTAAGACCACGCTCAAATTTCAATGGACTTTCATTATTATTTAAGCCAACACGTCATGTGTTCTGGTAGGGGCTCTTGTACAGCCCGAGACACGTGTTTCGTCCTTACACACTCATCAGCCGGGCAGAACCCGTCGTGTGTCGATCTTTTTATAGTCAGTTCTCTCGGGAGCATTACACTCCTTATAGAGAGTTGTCGACGACGTACGTTTTACACTCTATGTCAGGCGAATTGTCAGGAAAGGCATAATATGATAAAAATACCAGCCAGCTAGCAATCGAGTGCGAAAGCACTCTGTGTTAGGTGAAAATTTCGCCTGACATAGAGTGTAAAACGTACGTCGTCGACAACTCTCTATAAGGAGTGTAATGCTCCCGAGAGAACTGACTATAAAAAGATCGACAGACGACGGGTTCTGCCCGGCTGATGAGTCTGTAAGGACGAAACACGTGTCTCGGGCTGTACAAGAGCCCCTACCAGAACACATGACATGTTGGCTCAAATAATAATGAAAAGAATCAATTACATGGTCGTTTTGGTTCTCAAATAAAATATTGAGATCAAAACCTTTTAGAGTTAATACCACCTCATTACATACATTGACCAGATGTCATCATAGTTCTTCATTTGACTTCTTTTATAGACGTTCTCATATACAGTGATAATCTGATAATCTCATAACATGTTTTGAGCCTTTTATGAGGTCTTGTACGGCACTTATACAGTGCTAGACTTATCCTTCTGCAAGGGATCAGCTGAAGTGAAAGGCATTGTGCTAATACAGAGTTTAAAAGCCGACTGTATAAGTGCCGTACCATACCTCATAAAAGATTCAATACATTATCTCATTGCCACAATAGTGATAGGAAGTAGAGAACAATGAATAGGTCGTAGAAAATGGTGCGACACACTGCGCGATACCGGCTCATCGATAGCTCTTAGCAATCTTCCGAACACCTTGAGAGTTGATTTCCTTACAGAATCTTAGAAGAAAGTTTTTTGCGTCGCTTTATAGAATATAATTTTTTTATCTGCCCATCTATAGTTTACTATCACAATAAACAATCTTAAATGTTGCAAGCAAATTTTTTTGAGTGTACTCAGTACAGTTCAATGTACCTCGTCCCTTTCCCACTTTTCGAAGCATCTAGACGCTTCCACGTTTAGGAGGCTATGTAGGTTTGTCGTATATCAAAGTCGGTGGAGATCTTACCGAATATAAGTTATCCAGCATGCTTGAGTCAAAGGTTTATTCAACCAAATTTCGGGTATACCGAGCTGCAGCATTTCAATAATGTCTGCTCGACAGACTTATTACATACAATAAAAAACTTTACAATATTGATGCATCGGCTCGTTGAAGCATCCGACAACTGTATATCACTTGGCAATTTAATGCCGAAGCCAAAACCTTTTCGTTAGAGTTGCTCTAAATACTTTGTTGCAAATTTCGTGATTTCTCTCTATTTAGCGCTATACCACAAATTCGAAATTCTACGTTTAGCGATAATTTTCATGGTTTGTTAAACCATGAAAAACCCATAGGATATTTTGGGAGGACGTATTACGCGATCTATCAGAAAAACTGAGACGATACCAACACCATTGTTATGGAGACATCAGAGGTTTTGAAAATACGGCGGTAAAGGAAAAAACTGATCTCAATCTCAATTTTTTGTTCTCTCGTTCTGCTCGCTTCATCTACTACAAAAACCTGGCCGTCCCGCAAGCAGAGTCAGAGATCATTCAGTTCCATGGTATGCGTAATTCAGAGCATGAAAAAAAAAACTTGTCCTGCTGCGCTACGTCAAGATTTTTTCGAAAACTGCTATCATCCTTCGGCCCACACCGTAATGGAGTTCAAAACTTGTAAAATGAAATTCTTCGAAGGTCTACTATATTCACAGTTAAGAGCTAGTATTTCTGTTGAACACAAAGATGTATTAAACGTCGGCGTAACTTATCGAACTATTTAGATCACTATCAGCAGTTTAGAGAGTGTTAGAATACGGGAGCTGATACTTAGTTTTGATAGACTTTTACCAGTGAACCCTAGCAAAAAGTAACCGCTAGTTTCCGATCAACATTCTATCATTTGCATCCCTTGTTAAAATCGAGTAACTCAAACACTGTTGAGCATCGGAGTTGCTTCATATTTCGTTTTCACCAGTTAATCACCTCTAAGGAAAAACCTTTTCATGAAAAGACCGCTGTTATCTTCTGTCAAAGTTATTTGATATCTCGACATGTTCTAATACTTCGAGCGTCATATATTCAAAAGATATGCTATTGGTATCAGACTGGTCTCAGGCTTGTCTGGGAGGATATGCAGCGCTGACTCGGTTCAGCGGGAGGCCACCGCGAGTCTTTGTAAAGGCTAGATATGCATTTAATCACCTCAAACGAATTCAAAATCTGAAGACGAATAAGTAATGCATCCCACATGGATTGATTAACGCCGAGAGCTTCAGCTTTCAGAGCTTTATAACATCTGTAAAATTCTTGTATTGTTCTGTCACTTAAGCCAAAGAATATTAGGATGAAGCTCCCGGCGTTGATCAACCTCTGAGGGATGTTCCGTGCATTCGCCTTCAATTTTAGCCTCGTTTGAAGTAACTGAATGCATATCTGCCCTCTATAATGACTCGTGGTGGCCTAAGGCTGTAACGAGTCGTGGGTCTTATCCTCTCAGACAGAAGTGATCCCAATTCACCGAGCCCGGTGGAATGGATGGATGGCTTGATGAGGCGAGAGCCTGATATCGAGCTATCGACAGTGTGCGCTATGCACAGCACCTCTAACCACTACGTCACATGTGCCCATGTTAAATTAGGTGGAGATTGAATGTCAGTAAAGACGACAGAGACTGCAAGCTCATCGTTGGCAGCGTATGCTAAGCGTGTGCTAGGTAACGTTTTGCAGAATGCCTATTCCTAATATATGGATGTCAGAATGAGCTCTGGGACTTACGTTTATGTAGAAAAATGAAAAACTATGGATTCAAGGCAGAGTTATACCCAATATGTGGAGTGCTGTGCAAAAACGTTTGCGTCAGCCGGGATCCGAACCCGGATCTCACTCTTTCCGTGAGCGTATGCTAACCGCTGCATTACCGACGCTCGTTTTGCACAGCACTCTTATTTACGCTATAGCGCGTTGTCTGCCAACACCAACCGTCGACGGTCTGGCGGGGCAGCCGCTATCGGCATTGAATCCACTTGTGTTGACAGATATTGGATATCGATAATCATTCTAAATTCTTTCTATTTTGACTGCCACTTGCAGTGGTATGATGCAAACGTTTTTGAACAGCACTCCACATATTGGGTATACTATAACATCAAGGCAGAGTTTTTGGTCTGATCGCGATGGGCAGTGCTATGCACTACTACTAAGATCCAATCCACGGCAAAACATTCTATTTGTTGTGCCTCTCTTCCAGTCATAATTGTACTAAAGAGAATAATAGGGGAGTTCAATTAGAATAAATCATCTTTAGGAATACGACCAGCAAAGAGGTGGCTAGGAACTTAGTCTAAGTATTGATAATTTCATTGCGGCTCGTTCACGACTTTTACCACCTTCAACTTATGATAAAGTTTCACTCAGTACGTTTTTCATATTTTCAGCAACGATAAAACACGCTCTCTCTTCCGTTCCTGAAGTTTCTATCTGAGAAGACATGCACTGATCTCAGTTCTTCTTTGTAAGCATACGCATTTTGTTGCCGTGCTTTCTACACATATTCGATAATGTTTGCAGGCATCGCATCCTTACAGTAAGCAAAAAAAAAGCTACTCGCTGGCTATGAATCTTTGCAAAAACTAGTTTTTTTCGTCCTTTGACAACGCAATGTCACCAAATCAATCTAAGATATATTCAAGTTAGCCAGAGGAAAAGGGAATAGTGGCAAGTTAACCGGAAATTAGTAACCACATGGTATGAAATATTTGCAAACCAAAAAACATGAGAAAGAAAAGTTTAATAGCATTACGGATTTTCTTTTCGATCGGAAATGCATCATAGACCAAAAAATGCTAAGGTGATGGCAGAAATTGAAGCCCAATGCATGTGGTGTAAAACTGAACCACGAATACCCTATCCAGTGGCGCTCATGTTTGTGCTGTAATATCGAGCCCTTCGTTCGACCTTCCTCTTAGTCGTTCTTTGAATAGTAACTACTCCACATAAATCGCGTTCCAAGTATCTTAGATTCTTCCCATCGTATTTCAGATTGTTTAATGTCGTTAATAATGTTTATTTTGCAAATAGTGTTAATAATGTGATTTACGAAAGTCGACAATCATACCTCTTTTGCTTGTTCATTACGTCGTCCTTACGACGAAGAGCATCAATCAAGCTAAAGGAATGTCGATCTTGAGAAAACTTGTGGAAATATCGGCATCCAACTTAATCTCATGCATACAATGTTCATGAAAAGCGGATTGGTCCTAAATACCCCATTCATGCCCAACGGAATGAATATTTTCAAATGAAACAGTTATGTTTACCCATATCTGTAATTCAAAAGGACAAACGACTTATGTACATGCAAGTTTTTTACCTGACGTCGGCCCGCCAAGATCAATTCGTAGAATCAAAGAAGCTTTAATATTTGCCTGTTTTATTTATACCTCGCTCAAAGCAATATCTGCCGAGTGTGAAGTGAATTTTCGTTTCACACGTGGCAGTGCAACACTTTGTAGGTCACTCCTTTGTGCAAAGAACGCTCTCCACCGAAAGCGTTTGGCCCAGATGAAGAGCACTGTGCAACTGACGAGGCCAGCAAGGCCGAAGCACGTCTACTGTACTGTATAAGTACCCATAAATGAGCTTATGAAATGCCCAAAAAAGAGTATATATTGTCAAATAAACTTTATCAACGATACCGAATTTAGCCCGAAGTCAGTTCTTCGAGATCTCACAAATGCTACGAAAGCAACAATGAGAAGGGCACTCATAATTGACAATGTTAGCATTCAAAATAATTCATTCCTTCTCACTCTTAAACAAGATCTATGGAAGATCGTGATGATATTGGGCTAGACATGGAAGATCCTATAAAGAATGCGTTGAATAGGTATGTCGATAGAAAAAATTTGCTGTTCTACGTCACCATTCACGTATTCTACCACTTGATACCGAGATAAGAGAGGCGAAAGTGGAATAATACAAGGATGAGCCTGCAACTTGAAGAGCTTCGTAAGCGAAGAATCTCAGACCGTGCTTAACTCTTAATTGATTTTATCAATACAAATTATGAAGAAAAAAGAAAAACGAAAGGAGTTCTTAACATTAAAGGAAGTCGACGAGTACACTGCTTGGTTCCTTCCGTTAAAATACCAAAAAAGAGTACTTCACTTCTGTCAATTATACAAGATTTTTATGCATAACAAGAAAAAAGCTGCTCTAACAGAGTATTTTTATTTCATTTGCTAAATGGAGTGTAGTTGGCGAATACCACGGAAGTTTGCAGAAATGAAACAGCTGGGAAAGTCAACAAGGTTGTAAAACTCCTTCACTCTTTTTCTACAACTTCTTTCAAGGCGGATGTTTTGGATTGTCCCTCGTTCCAATATTCACTTTCCACAAAATGTGGCTATACAACGTTTTGAACACAAATCCAATATGACACTTACCCATCCAGCGCATGAAACAATGGCAGTGAGAATGTGATCGCAAAGAATATGGCCCATTTGTTTTGGAGCAGAGGAAGAACACAGAAAGAAACAAATTGTTGGAAGATAAGTAACGCATTTTGATAGGCTGTCTGCAATAGATTTGAAAACATTTGTTCAAAAAGTCCCGACGGAATTCCTCGAATTTGTGGATTATTTCATGGTTAATTTGATAATTTACTTGTTTCACGAATCGAACTTCGATTTCTTTTCTTTTCCTCTGAGCGACATTTGAATACATACCACCAGAATTACGAAACTTTCCATCCTTAAAGCAGAAAATTGTAAACTCTATCAAGTAATATCTGTACGCAAAATTTCATTCTTCTAAAATTGTAAGCATCCAATACTTTTGAGGGTCAGTTCGGAATAACACCTTTCATAATTTTCAGTGCGACCTTATGATACTTATAAATACTACAAGATTCATTTTGATTTATCAGTGCGTTGAGAACGCGTGGTATGTATACGTAGCACGGTTCACCAAGTGAAGCGCCGCGCCACGGAATTTTTTTTATCGCGTACGCAGCGATGGAAATCTAGAGGGTTTCTGGTAAATTTGTGTTTTGAAAGACTAGGTGGTATAATAACACAAAGGAGAGTTTTATAAAGGGTTTCAGCATAGAGAGCGCCCATGTGCCGAAAAATCTCTTATGTTTCAACAAGAAAAGCACATCAAAAAACGAATACATTTCCAATTGCTCCACAATCTTTATATTGGGTGCGGCAGGTTGGTTCATGAAATGATCTTCATACTGCGTTTTACTGCCCTACGGTGAAGGAAAATTCTTGTTATAAACTTTAGCAAATCCTTCAGAGCTTATCGTGAAACTGAGGTGAAATGTAAAACCAAAAAATACTTCGAAAGCTACAGCCAGTTCAGCTGGAGATTAATTGTTTTATATAACTATCTCCTTCTCGCTGGCGTGTGTCACACCGCACGTTACCCTCTTTTTGCGCTGGAAAGAGTAGAAGACGAGAGTATTATGCACTGAACAATGGCTTAGTAGTGATGAACGAAATCTTAGTCCTTCCATAATTCTTATCTGTTGAATTAAGCAATGGTATTAAAATGAAATATTTAGTGCGAGAAGACTGCTAGTATTGCTAACACACTGAGTACGACAAACCTATGGCGCTAACGAGTCACCGACGGGACAGGGCTAGCGCCTTGAGTCTATGGCACCCAATGTGCTGATGGAAAAAACAGATAGACGCTGTGCCTGAAAATCATCTTTGAGTCCTGCATGTCATGTGTTCTGTTAGAGATGGGCTGACTTATAGAGCTTGATACACGCGTTTTGATATTACGATCCCGTCAGTCGGGCAGTTTCCCATTTCCGTCTTTTGCTGATCTCTGTGGGTGCCCCTTCCCCACACAGTTAGCGACGACAAACGTTTCAAACTCTATGTCCAGTGAAATCATCACCGAACACAAAGTCTGACGAGATCGTAAAATCGAAGCACGTGTATCTGGCTCTGCAAGTTAGACCATCTTTAACAGGCCACGTGATATGCTTGGCTCAAAAATGATTCTTTGGCATATTAAAATTTGAGCTGTGGTCTTAAGGAAACACTCGAAACGAATGATATGATGTACAAAATAGACACTATTTCACTGAAACTATGGTGCATAGTTATGTCACAGTTTTCACAATCAACGGCCATATCTAGCACTAACCTTGTGTGTAACTTTTAAACAGATCAATGTGGTACAGTCAACTACAATAATTAGAATTACAACTGCCACAGCGATATAGATGGTGATCCATAGTGTATCTAGATCCAAGCATGTGGTATCGGAAAGTGTCCAAATCCACTTCGTCGTATCGAAATAGATAAAACAATTGGCTGAAAAAAAACCACCACGTGAAGAAAAACAAATGTTCAATACTCACCAGTTCAAATCCCTCACATTCCATAACGCGAAAAAATCGATTGTGAGACAACGTCTACCATGAAGCTTGGTTCTATGCAGTCAACTTAGTATTTGATAACATACAGAGAGGTCAATCTTCATGGGAATTACTCAGCGACATGACATGAGAATAATAATAATCAGCATTTGTTGTAAAAACAGACGGGTTTAAGGCAGTGTTTCGTGACATCATCCAATGCACGCATGAATTCCGGTAAATTCAAAAAGTCAATCCAGCCCTCTCTCCCTCAAAGATTGATAAATACCACCTAATTTGTCTTTAATCATAAAAACCGCCGATATCAGTTGACGTTCGGAGCACAGTCGGAGTACTCAAGCAAACTCAGTGGGATAGAATCTATGATCTCTTATAACCCTAATAATCAGCAAGGGTCGTTTGTATTGTTAAACAAGTTACGATACTACCTTAAAAAAATGTGTAAATGGGCTGTAATATGTATGTTTTCAGTAAAAATTGACCAGACCAGATCTTCATATTCTCAAACAATAGCAGTATAGCAGCTATTCAGAGAATAACTTTCCTAAGAACTGCTGTGTCCATATTGATCTCATATCATCTATTATTGAAAATCATCCTATGAATTTGTGGATAATCAACATAGCCATTTAGTCGCGTAGGTAGTGAGTCATGACAACCGGCTCATGCTTTTCTAACAGTTGCTCTATAGCTATTATTCTCGAAATAGCTGCTATTTCAATATTAATCAATCGAGACAAGCTTCAGGACGCCTCGACGACACAGCACACCTGTGTCCGATGGGCCGAGCGACGACCAGCTATCGACGACGAGCCAACCGGCATTCACCAGCGTGCGCCGGCGGAGAATGGTCGGTCCATCTACGTCGTCTTGTCATCATTATTGCTGTTGGTTGTGTATGGCTGTCTTTCGTTCTATCGTTTTTCCCATTGAATATTGATTCTTAATCATGCTCTCTGGTTCCTCCAACTGTTATCGAATGTCGTCACCTTGCTTTATCACGCGAATCTCTCCAGTGCATTGTGTGGAATGCACTATTGTTCCCTTCCGATCTGTTTCAATGGAAGGGAGCATCGTTCTTTGTAATAGTCTTTGATTCGTCCATATGCATTGTATGACTGTTGAGTGAATCTAACGTGTAATCGACGTAGTGCATATCTCTTTCTCATAGCACACTTCCCTATCTAACACGTTGCTCTCTGACGTCTCTCACTTGCTCACACTCTCTTGCTCACTAGCTTGCACTCTCTCTCTCTCCCAGTACATAAGCCACTGAACCACCACCTCATATCAATTTTATAAATTATCATCAATATATACACACTAAACCAATACTTTAGTTCGATCACAGTGTCTAACAGCTATCATCCCTCATGTCGCATAGTACCGTATTCGCCGCTACTGTTGTTATTGTTTGTTATGTTAATAATATTATTATTATGTAGATAAGATAAATGTTTAATTACCCAAGTTTGAGATGATGGAATGCTCTCGTTGCACCAACAAACTCACGTTTTTGGCTTTTCAGTTGGCCAAAATTGGGCATGTCAGCTATTTACAGGCAGGATAAATGGGATCACTTCTTCAGCACTGTCACCTCAATTTAGACGAAGCTTGAGCATCGCCATCACTTCTTGCATAATTTCGATTAGGATATGCCAAAATAATGGCAGCCTTCTGTGTACGGTAGATGCACAGCGACCTGCCTCGCCGCGCGGTGAGTTGTCCGTAGTGCTGAGTGATTAGTGATATCGGCCATCACAAAAATGTTACTGGTTCGACCCACTCTCACTACGCTTCACGGCATTTTTCTCAGGATTATTGTTTGGTGTCACTTAACATTGTAGCTTGTATTATAGACGTAATCACTGCAGCACAAAAAACGTCCGCTCTTGACATTTCATAATTTTTTAGTTATAAATGTAATTTTATGTGGTAACACCGCAAATCCAACTTTTTTCGCATTTTCTTCGACTATATGGCGAAAGTTGTAGTGAAACATATTCTTTGAACTGCACGACTATTGAGAGGAACTTATATACAAGTGGATGCAGTAAGTTTTGCAGCACCTGTGCGTTGGCTCCATTTTCACTGATTGGATCTATGTATCGTATCAAGAAGTAAGTAAGTGAGAGTCTCTTTTGATATGATCACTTCTACAGAACCTTTTGTAAAGCGCAATGAAAGGAGGTCGAACCAGCAAACTTCTTGGCGATGGCCAATAGCACCACTAACCACTTGGCACAGCGAATTACTCGCAGAAAGCGAGTGAGACGAGCTAGAGCAGTGTTGACGTCGTATCCAAAGGGTCAAGTGAGTCCTACACTCATCGCTGAAGCATATTAAACTTATCACCGGGTTATTCAAACTGAACTGTCGGTGCATAATATTGCACTGTTATCGTTATTGTTGTGTCGCCTCTAACATGTTGCCCATAATAATGTAACACATCAGCCACTTATGCGGTGTAGTATACTAAAGTGTTATATTCTCTTCGCCATCGTGGCAAGGCGGTCAGTCTTACTAGACGCCATAGTGCAAAACACACTGCGGCGTGTATAAGAGTAGCTGAACGGCACATTGCAACAAAATCTTATGTCAGACCCGTGTGCCCAATTGCATCATGTTTAATCACCTATTGACAACTGCCTCAGGTGTAAACTTTCACGGGTCGTACATAGCAACATCCTAAACTCCAGCGATCAGCCGTGCCCCGTGGACAGATCGCCCGCATTGAACATCTTGCATCATGGCTTTACGGTCTGACTGACTACCACTATGAGTCTCATCGAATCGTTCTATGTTTTATCATGGCTCTATTCATCGTTATGAGATGTTCATTTCCATTCATACAATTCCTTGCTTGAAATCCTAAACCTCATCTTATGAGAACACATCATAATCGGCCATCCTATTGTTCCTACCTAACGCATTATCGGCATCGTGTGATTAGTGTTCTGTGTTATTACTGTTGTAACTGCTGAATTTTATAGCTTGCTCATAGAGCGTATGTGGCGCGTCATTAATTGTTCGGACAAATATAGTAAGACCCATGCGGCAGGTACTCAGTAATCATCGCATGTCACACTTTCAACGTTCCACAAATACTACACAAGTTCTCGTAACTAAGTCAAGCCAAACTACATTGGAACATCCGCTGCTATAGTTAAAATAATCTCACGCACAGGCCACCGAAACTTTTACAAAGTGGTAAATTCGCCGAACTCTATAACTACTGGCACTCCACTAAAACTCCTACAACGAAGCTCATAAATGTAGGTAACAAAACTAACTCCAAAAATACGGTAGTGTATGAAGGAAACCTAGCATCCAGCAGAGCAGAAGTACTAGAGAGATGTTTTTCACTTTAAGTAAACTGGAAACTTGTAGAGGAAATATGGTCGCGATGACTCTGCTCAGCGAAATAACGAAGTGGGAGTAGATGCACACATTCCAGAACATAACGATCACCATTCCAAACACTTTGCCTATCAGCTTGGTAGATAAATCCATCTCACTGAAAATGAAGGGATTTTTTAATTACAACAATCATGTTCTTTATAGTTTCTGATCATTATGAAAATAATTCGCTTTCCCGTTCTTTTGTCACACATATTTCTATGCTCTATATTGTTGTAACATCTAACATGCGAAGGTGTGAAAATTCTGAAAAGATGATTCACTTCAGATATTGAGGATAGATAAAGCTGCTATTTCAGCTTTGAACTTCGCAATTTACATCGCTGCAAGAAATTGACTCCACGGCAAAATCTTCATGCAGTGTTCCAACGACAAGGATTTAGAACGTAAGTGCATCAGCACCCATGTTCAGCTCCTTATGAAAAAGATTTTTCGAAATTTTTCAGCTTTAGCACTCATTTGATGGCTTATGCCTGAAGAATCTCAACAATGCATTTTAATTTTAAAATGGCCTGGCTCGTAAAAATAAAACCAATTTTCACACTCAGGAATTTTTTGCTAAACAGAACTCTCTTAGATTTTAGTAATCACTCAATAGCTCTTTTCTCCACAATTTTGATGGCGCATTTCTTTTTTTGTAAAGAATTTTTCCTGCGCTGTAGCACTGAAAATATTACTACATTTTACACGTAGTGCTCATTCTCTGCCTCGCTATGTGAATAGGATTTCTCAACATTGGTGTCAAGCCATCGCACTTTACAGACAGCCTAGCCGGTGAAAATACGCGTCACATACGGAATCCAATCTTGTTCTGCCTACAAAACGAGGTAACTACGAAATCGCTTTCAAAAAGCTCTGCATACCATTGAACTACTCGGGATTTGTGCTAATGAATGTTTTGAAAGTTTAGAAAAAACGCTGTGGCTAGCGGTAACTGCCCAAGTGTGAAGCCTAATTTATTTCTTATCCTAGTGCTAAAAAAATTTTCTTGTCAAAATAGGTACATCGTTGAAATTTCCGAGATATAAGCTATCGAAAAAGTACCTAAACCTTAGAAAAGCAGAAAACGATATTTTTCCCAAAGGGCTGAAAGTTGGTACAGGCAAGGGAGCAGTACCCATTCAACACTTTCCTGAGCCTTATGAAAATTTCAAGATTTTCTCTAGCGATGGAACGTTTCTCTGGAAAACATAAAAATTAGACTTGTAGTAACTTCCAAGACCGGCTGTTTATCAACTTTGCCATTCTTCGATAAATCATTGTCCTCTCTTCTTTTTAAATCAAACACGAGGTCTTTATATTTTTATATGATCTATTCTGACAACTGAGAATTGAAGCGGGTTAGCCTTCTTCAGAGCGTGGAAAGATCAGAATGCTCACAACTCACTGAACCAAACTCCTCCACTAATATAGCACAAAAAAACCCAGCAAATCTGGATTCTGTTTACATCAAGCGTAAAACAGTTTTTCAAAATATTCACCGCTTTTTATTTATCAATGGAGACTAGTCGTGAAAAATCATGTGAACTGCGAATGCACTTCTCACATCAAAATAACAGTCTCAAATATTGGTTAGTATCACGTGCGCTTACGCGACATTCTTTCCTGCGCTTCGTGCTTGAACTGACGACATTTGTCCAGAATGCTTCCAAAATCTTGCCCGCTTTTTTTCCTGTGCGTGAATCGGGACTCCTACTTCAAAAACTCCTCGTCTCGTTATGCGTCTGTGTTTTACGCAGGCCTAGGCAATACTTGGTTTCGAATTTTAGCTTACCGACCAGGTTTTTTCCATACGGGCACAGCGTGGTCGGTCGTATGTTTGATGTACTTATGGCCGCACGCTTTGAAAGAAATTAGGTGAACCATACCAGCACTTGTGCAATTTGCAATCTATGTTAGCATATTGTAGTGTATTGTAAATTTTTCGGCTCAACAAGGATCAAAAGTTTCCATGAAAACGGCACCTCAAAAAATACGACGCCAAGAAAGTCAAGGGTTGACGTGTTAGATGAACATTTGGCTATGCGTCAGCACTAACGGCGGGGAGCTCGCTGCAATTCCTTGTTAGTCACATATCCTGAGCATGCTTCGTTTTACTGGCCGCTTTCATAGTAGGATTCTAAAGCCACAAGTGCAACTGAAGAATGAATGGGATAGAGTGGCAGAAAGCGGCCTGGGGATGAGCCATGCATTCCAAGCACTGGGCTCCATGAAACATCGCTTGAGGTGACTGAATGCGAATTTACGGTGAACCCTTTACAATGATTCAAGGTGACTTATCGATGTACCAACTCAGTGCTGTTATCCTCCAGACAAGCGTGGTAGCAATTTGAGGACGACGAAGGCATGGAAGGATTAGTGAGCGATGTTCGTAAAAGCGATCCAACTACCACGTGTCTACCACAAAGCAGCAATTGCGTCATACTCATCTTCTCATACATGTTACAGCTGCTTTTTCCTAATTCTGAAAACTAGTAACTACAGAACACTTACAGTAATGTAGCTGGTGTGACCCAGAAGGTGCCGACGAGTAGAACACACATATTGGCGATGCAGTGAGAGAAGCACAGCAAGCCAAACGAGCTCCGCAACGCCGGATTGCGCCGTACAGTTAGTATACCAACACTGTTTGTAACCAGCCCAAACACTCCTACCTGAAATCCTCATGTATTTCAAGTTCTTCAAATGTCTTCAACTTATTTCATAGATTAGTTATGGGCAGTGCACTTCTGCATTCCAGTCCACGCGAGACTGATAAGATTTCAAAGTGTATCGCAAAACTAGCAAATGCTTTTTTGGAATTAATAATCTGGTGAAATGGGAAGAAATGAAATCTGTGCATGTTTTCTAACACGGAGCAAATCTATTTGCACTAGTTGCTTAGAGTTCCTGAGCTTTAGAAGCGATTACATCGCCAAATATGATTTTGCTATCGGCTTTGCTGATGGAAAATTCTTGCACCAGATTGGTCAAAGTTCTTACAGAAGAACTCATCGATAAGAAGAAAGTTTGAGGGGATTTCAGATAACGTGCTATGTAGTGCAGTTTTGCTGAACGCGGCAAAGTTGGCTGTGAAAGTGCTTGTCACGATATCGCCGAGCAGTAAAATTCAATGCGTATAGAATTTATTTATTGACTTCTTATCAATTCTAAATCCTTTTCAAAATCAGCATCTTGAAAGCCTGCAGAACGACAAAAAGGGAGGACAGCTCCCCTGAACCAAGACTCAGTGAAAGTCGGTACTGATACTGTCGCTCGTTAGAGTAAATAATTTGAATGCCTCATCTTGACAACATAGTTTTCAAAGGTAGAATGGTCTATAACTTCAATTTATCTCATACTTTATTTTGCCCAATAAAAGTGCACAGTATTGTACAGTAGTGCATCATCGTAAAATTTTTCCTGAAAAATATACAAGGGAGTCGAAATTGCAAGTTCCTCATCATTTTCTTAGCAACCTAATCAGGTAACCTACCGTATACCTATTTTCGTGCAAAGTTGTCATTAATTCTTATTCCCACGGTCAATTTTAGTAAGCACCGATGTTTGCTAGAAAAAAGCAGCCATCGTACCGTACCTCCTTTGGATTTCGTTCTGAGTTCCGGAGCAAAACAATGAATGAGTTTAACGTTAGAGAATATATACAAAATAGAATTTCTAGAGAGACTGCTACTTTCATGAGTTACAAAAGATACAGCCTAAAACTCACCGTGGCCATTATTGCTGAAATAATTTTGTTTTCAGAGTGATTATGCGATGGAGTCGTTGTTAAGGTCGCCATTTAAAAAACAATCTGCGAAATACGCGAGTTTCGTTTGATAGAAATTTTGACAAGAGCTCAACACCGCTGAACAGAAGAACACGAAACCGGCATGAAAGGATCACGATCTACACCTCATTAATCGGCCGGTGTTTACTAAGAAGCAATGGCTAGCGAAGAGTCCAATATCTAGCTATTTATCTATATATATATAATATATATATATATATATATATATATAGGATATATATATATCCCTATATATGTTATTGCATATACCAGGTGCGGGAAAAGCTCTTTTAATCTTTCTGGTTATTTCACCACTATAAAAATGTTGCATACACAAGTAGATTCTCTAAATTAGAGGAATAATTAGATTATTAGATCAACAATTATAACAGTAAACAAAAAAGTTCATAAAAATTCTTAAAAATGCCTCCTTTGTCGCTTGCGCATTCACAAAGTGACTTGCGGAAATGTCCAAAGACGCTCACACACGTTTCTGCCGTGATTTCGTGCCCAGAGAGTGTCAAAACCGTCTTAACACGTTGGGAACCACGTGGATTTTGTGCGCGGTGCATGGCCCGCGCGGTAAGGCGACGAGAGCAGCTCGTTGCGATGACAATGTGGTAATTTCCCAATGACATTCAGATCATTTCGCCACTAGAGAGAGTTTAATCCTCAGTAAAATAGAGAATATGATAAAAAAACATCAATAAGATAATATTTGGTTGGAACATGTCAAAGCAAGCATGAAACAACGAAATCTTCTTCAAATTGATACTGCATATTGTAACGCGATGTGAACTCAGCGGTAGTTCGGTGAAATTTTTCGCAATTGCAAGACTTTAGGAGTTGAAGCTTCTATAAAATTGTAAACGAGACTTCACACTACTAGCTCATGAGTGAAAACTTTCTATAAATTCACTTGAACTTTATGTGACTGTCGTTTCATAACCGTAGCCTGGAAATCCCGTCAATGCTTTTCCTAAACAGCATGTTTTTTTGGAAGGGAAACCCAAATGCTTGCGAAAAAAAATCATAGTCCGGATTCTTATGGAACTATTTCATGCATTCTCATTTACATTTATCCACATTTCACTGAGGTTTATCAATCATCTTCTATATGAGGAGCAATCACCTCTATTCATTGCTGCAAATAGGCGTCCGTAATCAATTCAATAAATACCGGAAACTTATAATTTATACTGACAGCATGTACTTGCGAACAAAATATATCGAAATTAACTTTCTAATTTTGGTATAATCTCATGACGTATACCTCAAAAGCATCATTGTGGTGGTAAGTTACAGGGCAATGGATAGATTGCCAAGAACAGGGTTGTACACTGCATGCGATGCAACTAAACTTTCCCCAATTTTCCATTATCAGCGTATTTTAGGAGTTGGGACCTCTATATAATATAGAAATTAATTTGTTCTATCCTTTCAGCGAGAGAGCATGTGGCGCAGTGGTAACAGGTGCTCTGCGTCGCGCAAAAGGTTGATGGTTCGATCTGGCGCCCATGGCTCACCAGGCCATCCATCCTTGCGGGATCGGTAGATTGGTACCGGACGGGTCGCAGACCTGTCTGTGAGGATAAACAGCACTGACTCGGTTTGGCGAGAGGCTACCGCGAGTCTTTATAAAGGCCAGATGTGCATTCAATCACCCACTCGAAGTTAATAATTGAAGACGAATGCAAGGACTATCTTTCAGGAATTGATCAACACCGAGAGCTTTATCCTCTATCCTTCTATCCTTTGAAAGCTATGAGTATTCTTATCATCTTGTATTGCGCTGTGAACACCATCTATCAAAGCAGTTTGTCACTGGACAAACGCGCTGATTCAGGTGTCCTATGCATTCCTTCTTAGTCTCTTGACGAACTATTGCACTTTGTCGGGTTCAACTTCTCCAAACAACTTCAACAGAATCATCTGTAGCCGAATGCAGCTGTCCATAACTACATGACAAACCTGGTCTACTATCTGCTTCCTATGGATATCATTCCTCCTTACCCATGTGAGTGAATTGTCTTCTGCATAGTATGCACGCAGTACCTAAGGGGAGTTCGGTGATGTTGAGGAGAATATGGAAGACAATGCATTTGTCGCAGATGCCGGGTGATGTAAAGATCCCTCATCCAAAACCCTGTCCTTTGACGACGACTTGCAGGAGTTTAAAGCCACCTAATGCTCACATTCAAGGCGCTAGTACTTTTATGAACTGTTCCTGACCAATCAATACGAGCTGATTGAAGGGCAGGAAAATATATGTGACGAATAAAAGGGGCTGGATCTAGAAAGACTATAGAGTAGTGCTGTGAAAAAAGGTACGAGCATTCTGAGTCGAGAGTTTTTGGCAAGTTTTTGATCAATGTGATCGCCCAATTTTCGATCATTAAAAAATATTTTCAACAAAATATTCACGACATCAAAGAAATAGGAAATTTTAGTTAAGAAAATGGAGAAAATGGGCTTTTGAGATCTGCGTTTGCAAAGTCTCCGAAACAAAGGGAAAAGAACAGCTAAGAGGCTTTGCCTTCGCAGGTATAACCTTTCTCAAAAAGAGGAATTTTTGTGATCACCTGTATCACCTGCCGTCCCGCTGAGTGTCGAGTGACTTCAGCGAGTACAAGAAAGCACTTCCTTTTTCCCTACCGCGTGCAAGAGTAGCCCAGTGGGTCCTTCTCGTTCTAGTCATTCGTTGCGCTACATATCTTTCTTCTATGCTTTTAGAGAGGAAATCAGGCCATCAGATCGGTGGTCTTTTTGTAGAGAGCTAGATATCCCGAGGAATCCAGCTGGTAACGGCTATTGTCCATCAGTTATCGTTGAAGCGCATCACGTGTCCGGCCCATCTTATTTCCGATATTCTAGCGTGTAGGACGGCGTCTTTGATCTTCCATCTTTCAATGCGGATCCTCTCATTTGCGAGATACAGGATACTCGTAGCATCGACCTTTCGACTGCACATTCAATAACGCCAAGTGATCTTTCATCCTACTTAAGTAGCGACCAGGTTTCTATTGCATACGTTAGGGCAGGGATAATCGACAAGTTGAAATGGTGGGCACGGAGTCGGATGTTCTTTGTGCTCTTCACTAAATCTTCGATGCTCTTAGATGCTCCCCAAGCCGCCCGTTTCCTCCTGTTTTTTGGGATATGAGCATTTTTCAAAGGAAATTCACTTACAGAACTCTCTCCAGCAATATTCAATCTTTTCGTGCCTATGAAGTATGCTTAGAATACAAAATCCATTTCATAAAACTGAGCAAAGTTCGCGGGGGTCTTGCAACAACGCACTCCTAGAGCAAAGAGTTGGATGGATAAATCTCTACGCGCCGAAAAATCTTTGAGCGGTGCGCCATGCAATCGTCTGCAAATAATATTCTCGCTCGAGGTAATTGAATGCATGTCTGGCCTTTACAATGATTCGCAGTGGCCTACCAAAATAATAAGCAAGTGCTCGTTATGCCGCTAGACATGTTTTGCACAAATTCATTGATCAGAAGCGATGGAAAACTTGGTGAGGCATGAACGCGAGATCGAACCAATTACCTCGTGTGCGATGCAGCACACCCTAACCACTGCGCCACATACGCTTTTGAGCATAAAGTCAATCTTTTGTTAATCATGCTTACTATGGAGGTATTCTCATAAAAGAGGCTTAGTACTTAACTTTCCAGTTTCCAAGGCGTTGATTGATAACTAATAGTCTGGTGAAAAAGCTCTGCTGAGTGAAAAAGGTAGGAAATTATAAACACATTTCACTCGATGCGACTGCATTCCACTCATTTCATAAAGAATAGTGGACCTTTCTAAGAAATCTGTGCGGTCTTTCCACTGAAAATACGTTATCTTGTGTTCCCCCAATAATATTCCATCTAATATAATCTAGAATATATTACATACCTCCAAAATATCAGCTGTGATGTCCAGAAAATGGACTAAGATCGCAGAACCTTTTATTTTATTGGTTAGGAAAACGCAGTATGAAAGTTGAACCACAAACCAAACATGTCTATGAGAATCGGCATTTTTGCGAGCTATCGAACAACTATAAAAACATAGACAAAAAAGAAACAAATGTTAAATAAAGGTTGAAAATGCATTCTCTTTTGCGAAGATGTGAAATCTCTGGTTGGAAAATGGTTTATTTTCTTACAGATAGCTTTCTTTCAATCAAAACACGCATGAAAACCTTCACAGGCCTCTTTTTATTGACATTTTATCATTGAAGAGTGATAATATCCTCTTGTCAATCTAATTTACTAAGCAATATCCTCCCGACGCACAGCTTAGAGAGCCGAATTCGCAGATGCGAACTCCTGGTGAAGCGTAAATTATTTGGCGGGTAAGTGTTGAGTACTTCAGGACACTAGTACTCTACCTAAAATTCTCTGTTGATAGCTGACTGCGTTGATTTTGACGCTTCTGTTGACGAAGACCGGCGCCTTCTCTGCGGTGGCGCAAATGTCGGCCAGATTATCGCAGAGGCCTGAAAATGACTGCAGCTCATAGTTTTCGCTACTGCGGACTTTTGCTAACCTTTTTTTGAGAAGTTTAGGCATTCTGGCTATTGTGGAGTGGTTCGACCTTACATATCATCTCATTCGTAAGAAAAACCTTCGAAGGATTTGCATTACCACCACGATTGAACTAACATCTCACATTAAACTACTTGTATAGCACTTCAGCCGATGGACCAGAATATAGCAGGTGATTTAGCGGATTTCTGTTAGGCTAGTACTTGACGGTCCTTCTCTTCTACACTCACCAATGCACATTTACACCTTTCTTAGTGAATTTTGGACAATCGCAGTTGAATAAATATGAAGAAGAATGAAGAGAGAAGTTTAATGATAACCAAAAAGCAGTACATTATAGCCTCCTTAAAAAAGGCGTTCTCTGAAGCAATGACATGTCGCGTCAGTGATACATTGATGAAGAAAATCACCTGCAAGAAGTTGTTTTGTACATGGTTTATAATGAATTCATGGTAGAGTTAACTGTCTACGTCGCAAATCATAATAACATTTGTCCAGATCACATAGCGCTAGCAAATTATAGAACTTTCAGTAGAAAACATTTGCGTGGCCATTAGGTGTCGTTAGGTGTAGACCATGCGTTGTTAAGGCTCGAAAAGACAAGTGTGCTGAAACTTGGCAAGGTGTTTTTTTCATTACAGCTTCACTATATTGCTGAAAATCGTAAAGCAGTGTTTGCAAAAAAATAGTTTATTGCATATCATAACAATTTAGAATTACCTCTAAGGATGCACTTTGAAATACTGTTTGCCAGGATAAGGAGCAAAACAATTTGCTCTCACAACCCACGTATTTTTCACTTGGTCAGACCAGTGCGAATAGCTAATCTTTGTAATTCCACAAAAATACCTTAATACATTTGAATCAACCCATTTACAGCAATTGGAATGGAATAGTTGTCAAGTGCCACTCAATTTCTGGTCCGTAAAAAAACATGGGAAGTCGGTTTTTTGTGTGCCCTTAGTTGCACAATAGAACTTCACTCGATCAAAGCATACCACGGCAGAAAAGCTCTATACATCAAGTTAGCCGTTGTAAAGCGTCATTGTTGCTTGAGGTTCAAAGTAGTATCAACATTTGGCCCTAATGGAAGTAGTTTGATCAATGAATTCAACATTGAAGGGAGGTAACCATCGAGTGATGGAATCAGACAGCACTAGAAGCCAACTATTATCAACGGTAAAGGCGCACCAACCAATTCGTATCGCTCGAAACATACGATGTGTACCAAAGTTTTAACAGTACCACCATTTGAAACTTCTGCTTTGTTGATGTTGTCGAGAGATTCAGAGAGTAGCAGCGTGTGATCTGTCATAGGCACTTACACAGTGTAATACTCATGTTTTTGCGTTGAATCTTGTCAGTTGCGTAGTGTCTTACTCATATTCTGTATGTGTCCTGTATACTATGTATACTGAGATTTGAACGTGCTCTTGAGAAAACACTTGAAACGAATGGTATGATACTAGTCGTTAACAAATTTAGTGTCTATTGCTCTTGTGCCAAAACCCATGAGAATGCCTAATATTGCAGTGCTGCTCCGAGTTGAATCTCTGATTCAATGGAAGCCAACGACTTTGGATAAATGCAATATTGCGCATATTCCATGCGACACAGTTTTACAATTTCGTGTCGAATAATTCAACGGAAAGGAAAGGAAATGAAAGGTCGCTTTGTTAAACAAGCAAATCGCTAGATCAAACTTTCAATAAATCAGTGAACCTCTCAGAGTACTTATTTCGTATTTTGCACGCAATGTATCAAAACGCGTCACTGATCTTCCTACAAATTATTTATTTTTATATCAATCCGCTTCTTCAAAACAAATGAGCCGTATCCTCTACACGAACACGTTCTAATGGCTATGGATTCACTTGTTAGAAGGGTGATTGCAATAATTTTTGGGTGCCATATAAGCCTATGTTGAGGAGATCCATTAGATTTTGAGAAGATCTAAAACATCTACTTTCAACAAGGTTATAGAAAAGTGTAGAACGAATAGGCGTTCTCGTTGGCTAATTCCCAGCTGTTCACTTGTGCAAGCTTTTGTGAGCATTTGCTATGTATATTCCATTACACATCTGGGAAAATAACTTTGTGTTAGCACAGTTTTGTTTCTCTTATTATGTACGGAAATATTATACAATTGATATAACCAAAGTTATAATTTTTTCAGGGTTTCAATTGGAAGAGTACAAATAGTGTACTTAAGACCTTCTCCTTGTCCAAAGAGCTTCACCTATGATTTTTCCGTAGTTTGTACTGATGAAACTTGATCAGTGTATTTGCATGGTTTGAAGTTCCCCGCTTATATGGTACTATGTAGGTTGCAGGCTCATCGTCACTATTCCACTTCCGTCTCTCTTATATCGGTGTCAAATAGTAAAACGCTAAGACGGTAAAGTTGAGCACCTACATTGTTTCTATCAACATATCTACTTGGCGCAGACTTCTCAAGAGTTCGTCAAGATCTTCTAAACCTGAACAAACAGTCGATATATCCAGTGTTGTAGAGTGAAGTGCAGAACTTCTGCGTCAGGCGGGACTCAAACGCACATCTCATTCTATTCGAGAGCGCGTACTCTATCCCGTTGCACTACTTACGCCTATTTCGCACAACACTCTTTCAACTCTACAGCTCATCTATCTGCCAGCCGGTAGTAGTCAGCGACCTGGTCCGGGTAATCGGTGTCGACATTGAACCACAGTCACGCTACACGTATTGAATATTGATGATCAAATGAAATTCATTTTATTTAACCGCTTCCAGCGTGACTGGGGTTCAATGTCGACACCGACTACTCGGGCCAGGCCGTTGGCGGTTGGCGGCTGACAGATAGATGCGCTGTAACGTAGAAGAGTAGTGTGCAGAATGGGAATCAGCAGTGCAATGTGTTAGAGCACTGGCTCCCATATAGAGTGAGATGTGGGTTGGAGTCCTCACTGGCGCAAAAAGTTTTGCACATACTCTACATTACTGGGTATATTCATAACATCGTACCACCGCTAGAGCGGTTAAATAAAGAGAATTTCATCTAATCAAGCGATAGTCTTATATCATTATTTGAAGATGTGAAAGCAGGAGACGAAGAGTTCATCAGTTTTCACTGTGTTATAAAGTCGAGAACTTGTGAAGAGAAGACTTGTGAGAATTAACTCATGTATTTTTTGTGAAGGTGACTAATTAATAATGACTATAAAAATGTCGAATACGATTGCCGTTCCCTCTATATTGGGGAAAACTCGTGGGACTGAGTTTTAGTTAAATTAGATAGTAACAATAACCTGAACACTTAAATACCTAGACGAATTCCTTCACTGGCTGTGCGAGCTCCATGATAGTTTTCAATTCTTTCTCTCACAATTGTCGTTCATGATGAAGACGCACGCGGAAACCATTCGACGATGCAAACTTTTTATCATCTGCGGATGAGAATGGTTGAAGAAACAAACGCGCTCGCCTATCATTCGGTGGTCTTCCAAAAGGCCGTTTACATTCTCATGGAGTCCACTCCCTTATTCTCTGTTCCATCTTTCATCAGTTGTTATTATTATGTGAGAGGTCTATGTGTGTTCCAGCTGCCGATGTGCAATTTGCGGATCGCAAAGATGGGATAGTTTCCAAAGATCTGAAACAGCAAAGCGACCATGTGCATTAATTTTGTTATGTATGCTGAAACACACCACAGATTTTCAGCATTTGTGCGCCTGCATTTTTTCCGGTTTATCCGCTGTACAGAGCTTTTACGCCACATGTTTTCAAGTCGATGTATAGGTTGCTGGAGAAAGATATTGTGGTCGACCTCAATCGGAAAAGCCATATTCTGCACCTACAATTATAGAAGAAGATGATTTCGCAACTACTCATTAGATCAGATTAAAAAACCATCAGCTATCAACTGAATATTAAGTGATTTAATAATTCAAAGCTATCGTACTGAAGGTGGCTTCGTACAAACTGATAAAAGGGACTTAGAGTAAATTGCAAAGCAGTTCCCAATTTCGACGGTATTTTCTTTTGATCTAATGTTCTTGAACCTCGTTTATGAACTACAATATTTCCCGAAACACGTTCCACGTTTCGAGGCTTGATATGTGAGTGGCCTATAACCTTTCACAATCTCACTCGCCCGTCAGAGCTCAGCGCTCCACCAGTTACTTCTACGTAATAGGAAAGGTGAGACACAGAATGAGAAGACCTAACGAAGCAAAATTCTGCCTAAGTCTTCCACAATAAATAACTCTTTCAGAATGTCACGAAGCTCGAAACAAGGTTCAGAAAATGGGTGATCAGAAGGGAAAGTCTATATAAATATCAATTACAGCCGTTTGTCATCGACAGTGAAAGACTCACATCTTTGGTTTCAAGTGTTTCTTCAGACAACGCTCAAACCTCAGTACACCTAATAGTTATTTCTGAACCATGCGTGGTTTGTATTGGACACTTATAGAGTGAAATACATGTGCCTTGGCCTTCCAGCATTGCCAGTTGCACGGTGCTTTTCTTCTGAGCCAATCCTTCTCAGGATCTCATAACAGATCACATAACTGTTCTACAAAACATATAGAAATTCAATCGTGGTCTGAAGAAACACTCAGAACAAAAGGAATGGCATATTTGAGGATACCAGCCAAGAGCAATAGCGTGTACAACACTGCTCGTTGGTGATATTATCACTCAACGGCTGGTGTAAAACGTTTGGCCTTGTCGACTCCTCCGTATAGTTTCTCCCCACGGGAGTGACTGAGGGAAAAGGCACACCGACTGACGAGGCTGGAAGGCCTAAACACGTGGAACACACTGTATAAGTGCCCATAGCACAACACATGCATGACTCAAAAATAACTATTAAGCATAGTGAAGAATCAGACAAAAGTTTAATTCGTCAGGTCTTAGGCGGGTGAGGCGTGTGGCTCCGACGAGGCAGCAAGCTGGCCAAAACCTACGTAAGCCGCCGACATAGCAAAACTCGCAAACATCAATAAGTCTTTCACAATAAGACAACAGTAATGTGCTTGCATGACGAAATATGAGGTTATGCAGCAAAATGAATCATGCATGTAGTGATAGTTAGATTGATAAAATATTTTCTGCAATGCTTCACGTCCGCATCACCTCATTTTTGCTTGCAGCCGGAATATTACTGCAAGAATATGATGAGATAGCTGCTTTTCCATTTGTTGGAACTCCTAATATTTTAGGACTCTCCTCAACAGCAGAAGTTCCACCTAATCAAACGTTTGGAGGTTGATTTACAATTAACAATAATTATCTCTAGCGAATACTTATTCATTTTTCTTGGGCATACGAATATTTTCCATTGAATTGTCCACAATTGGCTAGCTCTATTTTGAGCAATTGGCAACATGATTGCTTCGTAGACAAATAACTCTATCAAAAATCCATCAAAAATCATACACAAAACAACCTCTTGCAGGTGATTTTCTTCCATCAATGTATGATTGAGGTAGTATCTCGCTAGTTCCTTCAAAGAGCTCTTATTCTGGTTTGGTGATAACTATATCATGCTTCTTAACAATCATTACATTTCTTTCCTTGTTCATATGTCTAATTGCCTAAGTACCGTCAAATAACTCTCTTGACAGTGCTCCAAACTCCTACCTGCTATATTCTGGTGCAGCGAGTAAAGTACTATATAAGCGGCTGGAGTGATATGGTGATTTGTCAGTCGTAGTAGAGCAATTCGTCCAGATGTGCCCATATTCATCGATTCAAGTGACTCAGATAGAATCGCTTTTGAAGTTTCCGTTCTACGTTATATGAAATGTAGTGATATGTTTGAACGAGAAATTGATGGCACTAAGAGCTCATGTTATCCATGGGCAATCAAAAACTGCACGAAAGATGTAAATCCGCAACGTTGAGTTGCATCTACACTTACATTCTGTTGTTGACTAGGTGAGAAATTTGAACCCTATTGCGACGACTTTTGATCAGCGAAGGCTGGATTCTCTTTGGAAAGCACGACGTGAGGAAATTTTTCATTTGCGTTCAAGCGAGTAATGCAAAACAGCATAGCTTCCCAATTTTGGGATTTAATCCATCCTACAAAATTCACAGGATTCCCCCATTCTGGCAAAATCTTAGCAATATTTCTAGCGACTTTCCTATAACCTTAGTAAAATCAGTCAGTCGTATTTTCTTCTAACAGAAGCCTTGTTTTAGCTCATTAGTAAAAAAGAACATTAATTACCTTCACTAAGGGCTTTGATACCACAAGGTTTTCTCTAAACGTTCATATGCTTTTCGTGCTTCCAGCAAAGTAATAGTTAGAGTGTGTGGCCAGTGTAAAATGTAATTATAGTTTACGTGCTACAGTCTATAATAGGTTATTTCTAAAAAAGGAACACCTAAGGCACTAACCAGAGATTTAGGTTTACAAATCGTTGCTAGCACTCTTATCAAAAGTTCTTTTTCAAAGAAAGGAATCCTTTCTTCATCTCTCGCCGTCTAACAGGAAAGAATCACTACTCTAATACAAGGAACCTTTAAATTCCTTCAAAACAGGGAAAAGATCTCAAAGAAATCATGAAAGCGGCGCGTCTCTTGAATGACGTTAATTGTATGAGTTTTGCAAAGTAAACTTTGTTTTATCGTTGTATAAGTACAAGCTTATTTTTTGTTCCACATTGCCAAGCGAACCTTCCATGATGCTCAGGCGATGAGCTGAACTCTTTGAGTGCTAAGCATGATATTCTTTTTGTTTCAGCAGCGCTCTATATAAATTTTTCCAGAAGCTAGTTATATTATCAAGACTGACGTGTTTGGGCTATCGAGTGGCCATCAACATTTTAGACAGAAGCCACCTGCAGTCGTAGTACAGCTCTTGAGTGTCAAACTCGGAGACGTTTATGCGTCAGAACGGTTATTGAGGAAAACTTTTCTTTAACGGAATTGGTCCTCTGAGACCTATATCTAAATGACTACGCTCCTTCTAGGAATATTGTGTTCTAATCATACAAAATTCCATCCAGACAGCCATAAACACACCCTAGCAAAGGGAAAAATGCTCGCCAAGTTTGAAACTCCAGTTTCTTTTTGCTGTTAAAGCGCAGTAGGAAAAATTTTTAAGAAATCAAGTTCAGTAATTAATGCTCGAAATTCAAGTTACAAAATGATCATCATAAGTCTAAGAAAACAGAAAAGGCTCTTTTTCCGTAGAATTAAAAACTGAATTGAGACAACGGAAGAATGACGGAAACCTCATTGGGCGATGTTCTAATCTAGACAATGGTATGTATAATAGATTTGTGTGATGTTGCGTTGATAATATTCTATTTTCTCAGGGCAATATATTCTCAGTAATTGATATCAGTATCATCTAACATAAGGCTCATCATGAATTTGAAGTCAGTGTTCAAGGCATCGGCTTAATAAGCCGAAGATGTCGAAAAGACAGTCAACTGTGTCTTGTTCATCAGTTTGTGATAATGGGTGAATTGTATAGAAAATTAGTCAACGAAAGCAATTTTACGATTATGTTTGATGCAGATATGTAAATAGGTAAGTGAGAGGCAAAGTAAAAATTAAATACGCTTACTTCCCTTACCTCCATTTCAAAAACATTCAGAACAATTCTATGTTCCACAAAAGAAGTATGATGTAGGCAATTTCAGATTATGACAGCAGAGTGCAATTATTTCCTTTTGACAATCACATCCTCCCTACGTGCCTTTTCCTTATTTGGCGTTCTATGCTTGAAGAGGCACATAAAAGATTCGGTGGCTGCTATTCACTCTCTAAGTTCCCACCTTGCATAAATACATTCAGGAACGGAAGCCTTAAAAATTTCTAAATGACGTTTGTCACGGTCACCAGCAACTCATCAAAGCTATTAAAGTCTCTAGTAGGAGGTACTTTCACGCTCCATGCATTTGGAAGCAAATATTCATGTCGATTTTCCCCAAGACATAGCGCCGTTCAGTTAAAATCCGTTCAGGTTTTTCACGGCTTTTCACACTTTTGATGATTTCATCATTGTAGGAGAAAGTGTGACATTGTTAGGCAGGAGTTCCCAAAAATTTACTTCTATTGCTGCAAAGAGCAGTGCTCCTCGGTTTCTAACTATTTTGAAACCACACTCGGAATGATCGTACTCCATGCAGTTCGAGAGAGGCACGCAATTTTGGCAGCTTTATTGAGGTACTTCCCCTTCTGAAAATTAGGTTTCTGGTATTGCTCTAATACTTCACGATTCACCCTATACCCGATATGCCTTTAGTGCTTAAATACATCTCTTATTATGAATAAAATAATGAAAATAAAAAAGCACGATTGATACTCTGTCAGAAATGGTACTTTGCACTGTATTCGAAGTCAATTTATCAATAGATATCACAGATTTTTGAAACGCTAGTGTACTCGAAAAGTTCCGACTAGATTTACTAAAAAAAAATTCTTACCCATGTTCTATGAGTGTTGGCTCTTTTATTTTCGATTTGCCTCACTAACAAACGCGCTATGGAATTCAAGCAAAGGGATGAATTATTCCGAGAGAAAACTAAACTTCTACAGCGCTCAATGAAGAGCTTCCCAAAGTTAAAAGTAATCTTGAAATTATCAAGACTTGAGCCAACGATTAGTTACTAAAAGCTTGATGAAAACCCATGCACGGACATTAACCGTGTATACGATTCGCACTCAAGGCCTCGGCCACAACAGCACACTCAGAAGATGAGAATGTGAATACAGCCTCAGAATCGTCGTTTCCAAAGCTGGCGAATGACTACTAAAGCGTCTACGGAAAAGTTCTATGTGTTGAAGAAAGCAAACAAGCATAATTGGAAAACACACTATGCACTTTAGAAGCAAAATGTACTTTTCTCGATAATGCTACAGTACATAGAACAGAACAGCCTCATTGATTCATCTTGATCACCTTATCCATGTTCGAAGGATCATGTTTCGATTTTCCGGAGTTACCAGAGCATGCTGATTTGCAAACTGCTCGACAACAAGTAGATAATCAAAGCCGATGTCGACGGAGAGCAACCGTGGAAATTGGCAGCAGCAGTGCAGAGAAGCGTCCGAAACGACTCATTGCCGTCGTTCTCTAGAGTAACTCTTGACCTCACAATGCATAGTCGTCTCGTCACGTTTTGGAGAAACTGACTTGGACTACGGTACCAAATCCACCGTATAGCCCTGATATGTTCACCTCGCATTATAGCATTTTCTGCGCTTTGAAGCAGCATATGAAGAAGGGCATCCAATCTTTTCACAGCAACTGGCTGTGTGTCATTGATTATGCTGATGATTATATTGTTGGTCAAGTGATTTCTTTGAACAGACAACAATTGAATTGACAGGTTTTGGACTCGAAAGAAATAATGGGACACCCGATATATTTATCGAGTAGCTAGATCGGAAAGCGGTATGATCCCTATTAGCTCTTATTCACCGCCACAATTTCTAGGTAAACTCCAGTCGCTTAAGGAGGAGGAAACACCTAGGACCTTTTGGCAGCTCATTGAATCCATTGTTTATGTAGGTTAGTCCTCACCTTTTTCCTTACATAGAATAATCATAAGAGATGAATGAATTGAAACGTCAAACAAGGGCTGTGAAATTGTGTTATAACCAAAAATGCTCTCTTTACATCGATGCTCGACGTCTGAGAGCACCTTCTCACAACTCACGATGTGCGTCCACACTATTAGTGAGCGCCGTTCGTTTCGTTTTGAGACGTTGCCTGAATTGCAACATATCATATGATTATTATTTGAGCCAACTTGTCATGTGGTCTGATAATGGGTGCTTGTCCAGTCCGATACACGTGTTTTGGCTTTGAGCAGCCTCGTCAGTCAGGCAGAACCCTTCGTCTTTAGGCAATCCTCTCGAGATCCTCCAGTCTCCCTTTAAGAGTAGGCGACGGTCAACGATTTAAGCAATTGTCGTCAAGTCAAAAATCACTAGATCTGCAGTGTTGTACGCTCAATTGTTCTTGGTTGTTATCTTGGATCCTTACATCGTTCGTCCTGAGTGTTTTCTTAAGACCACGCTTCGTCGGCGACTACTCTTAATGGGAGACTGGAGCACCCCTAGAGGACTGGCTAAAGACGAAGGACACTGCCCTACTTACGAGGCTGCTGAAGACGTGTTTCAATGTATCGGGCTGTACAAGAGCTTCTTAACAAACTACGTGACATGTTGGCTCAAATAATAGTTATAAGATATTAGCGAGAATTCATTGTATCAGAGTTCAAAAGAGATACAGCTCTCAGGATTTTATCGGATATGTAATTGGGTGTTAAGTGATTCGCGCCAATGAATACACTATCAAGTAAGCAGAATGATGTTACAAGGTTTTGTAATTTTCAAGACTCCTTTCTTTTATTGAAAATTGCAAATATCGAGCTTTCTCACAATTGGTGTTAAATTTAGCTCTGCTAATTTACTATCTGAATTTTTTGATTCTTTTCCTTACACGACCTGTTTACATATTTTACTGCGCGGATTCCAGCACTTGTAGCACTCGATTACTTTTCTTGCATACATGCCTCGCAAAAGTCTTCGAACATTTCGCGTTTTCTACGAGTTTGTAAGAATCCTTGTCCAAGTTCATGAGGTGATCTTTGATTGCTTTCAGTTGTGTTGGGTAGGAGGTCGAATCAATGTCCTCTTTCTCATAGCCCACGTCACTGGCTATTTCGCCATCCACATCCTCCGCCAGCCATCGTGTGAACTGTTGAACACTAGAACATCACTTATTTCTCAAATGGCAAACCTCACAGCAACTTCGTTGTATAATCATTTTGAAGATACAGCCGCTTCGATGATGATAGCCACGGGAAGGTCCTAGGTCAATTCTTTTCTAACTTATGCAGGTAATAATCTATTTAAAAATTCTATTTTGTGCATGTTTAGTACGGTTGAACTTATTCTACTTTGTCCTGGAATTTTGAAAAACCTCAAGATTGTGTACAGTACGAATCGTAATTTCACATAGTAAACATCCGTATTGAGTGAGGATTACCAAAGGAAATGAAATCAGTGATGCCCCTATATGAAATGAGGTACGGCAGAGGCGACGATTAGTTGCTCTGAAAATAACGTAGGATTTGCAAATTCATTGCATTTGCATGTGTTTTAGGAAAAAAATTTCGCCATATTGTATTACCATGCATCATTGCTTACTTTTGTTGTCCAAAATGGAATTTGAAAATCTAAGTTTTAGGCAATTTACTTTTTGAAAAATAAGCTGCAAAATGGAACTTTTGACTGATATACCATTACGAGCAACAGTATAGTCCTAACCTTTAATGATTCTTAGTGCAAGCCACCAGTTCTCTTTTTCTCTCTTTAGGTGAACTTGCAAAATTTTGTCAGCATCTTCATTCGGTTAGTTAATTTTTGTGAATCAAAAAAAGTCTCTTAACATTGGGAGCTGTCTGTGTCAAATCAGTCACCGCGTTTAAAATTTTCTGCCAAAGGCTTGCGCTGGTCGACACTATTTCATTCATGGTATTTTCTACATTACTTAAGGGAGTATAAACCTTTCACATGCTTTGTGTAACCTAGAAAAAGATGTTGCTTTGAGAAGGGTTTTATAAATGAAATCCGCACATATTAGGTTGTAGTGCTCAGCGACATCACGACACTATACGGCCCACTAACGCCGCCACGTTTTAATATGCTGGGCTACAAATTTCTACGTTTATCTGTCGCGCAATCAAACGTCTCTTGTATTGACGAGTACTTCTTCAAGATTTTCATCTAATGTTTGCACGAGAATTATTCAAAAAGCCAAGCCAATAATGGAACCTTGTTCAGCGGCATAATCATACCTGAGACCCGGGAGCTTAAAGAAACTGGTGCGAATAGTATTGTTTCGCGCTATTATTGCATTCACAGATTCTGATAATTTCAATTTTACAAAATCACTTACTTGCCACAAAATTTGTGTCATACCAAGGAAACACTTTAAAATTTTCTATCAGTTATCGACTAATGTAGAGTGCAAAACTGCAAAATCTTCCTACAATGTTGATATGTTGATTAGGCGGTGGAAGACGTTACAGAATGTCAAAATATGAGGTTTTCAGATAGGAATGTTGGGCTTGATTCTAAACGGCACTGTTATACTAAACGTGAGGTGCAATCCAGCGCTACGGAGCTCGTTTGGCTTGCTGTGTTTCTCGCACTGCACCGCCAACATATGTTATCTACTTATTGCCGTCTTTTGGGTTGCACCGACTATACTGATGTAAGTAATTATTTATGGTTCGGGAAATCAGAAAAGGCAGCTGTAACTCGTGTGTGTGTGAGAGCGAGCGATTATGCGTGTCGCCTTGGTTATAGTCGTTCAGCAACGCACATGTGGTCCACGGTTTGATCCTGCACACATTCATCAAGTTCGCTCTCCTTCCGCGGTCGTTAGTTGATGCCCACTTGTTTAAAAGGCCCGGAGCACTGTCTTGGTACTTTGCCAGGCCACTGCGAGTCACTGCAAAAATTACATGAACATTCATTCTCCTCAAACAGTGCCGATGGATTGGAATGCATGGCACCCATATTCATCGACATCAAAGCTTTGTCCTTGATGTGTCAAAACTGTAAAGCCAAATAATCGCGTATAGTAAATTTATGGCAGCAACGTTGCCATTTGTCAGCAAACTAGACGGTCTGAAACACGTGTTAATATCATACCGTTCTCTTCGAATGTATTTTAGCGACTACGCTCAAAATTCAATATAGCTGATAAATATTTTTGAGCCAACATGTATTTGTCTGGGCAGCTTATAGAGTCCTGTACACGTATTTCGGCTTTAACAGCCTTATCGTTCGGGCAGTATCCTTTGTCTTCGCCAATTTGAGGACCCCCAAATCCCCACTATGAAATAAAAAACGAACATTTCCAGTGCTCTTTCAAGACCACGCTCAAAATTCAATATATCTGATGATCATTTTTGATAAGGATTCAGTATGTTTCAAGTCATGCCTCAGTGCTACACGGCTGCTGTTTCGTCCCACGAAGACTCATCTGTAGCACCGTCCCTCGATTGAGCCGAACTTTTGAGGTCGTAATACACCTCCCATAAACCGAAGGACGGTGCTACTGATGAGTTCCGGCAAGGCAAACCAGGCGCCTATATAGCACTTAGACATGGTTTGAAACATGTCATAATTATATCAGACTTTTATCCTTTAAGCTAACCCTTTAAAAAGGTGACCGAATGAGAAGGAATCACTTTGAGCCTATATGTCATGTGGTCTTTTCATGGGCAACTCATAGAGCTCGATACCCTGTTTCGACCTTAGCAGCCTCATCAGTTGGACACTATTTTTCATTTTAGCTAATCCGCTCGGGAGCCTCTAACGTTACCAGTGTTCTTTTGGAACCACGCTCAAAATTTAATATCTGGCCAAAATACCAGCCAAGAGCAATCGAATGTTAAATAATGCCGATCTAGTAGTTCATTTCACATGATCGCATATGTAAACAGTTTGCCGTCGCCTACTTCATACAAGGGAATTCCGAAGGCTCCGAAAGGATTGGTTAAGTCGAAGGACACTGCCCGACTGATGAGGCTGTCAAAGTCGAAGCACGCGTATTGGGCTTTGTGAATTGCCCATAGAAAGACTACATGACATGCTGGCTCAAAAATAATTATCAGATACACATGCAAGAGGCATTTGTGCACAGAAAGCACAATTTTACAATAGTGGGTTTATAAGCTATCGCGCCATTGAACCAATTATGGCAACTCTCATTCTTATCTTGCTGGAAAACAAATTCGCTTCCTACTCAAGCAGGACTGGAGGAACTCGTTCGTGACTGTCAAATTTGGGGAGACTAGTCTGGAAGATCAGTCGCGCTCAAGCAGTCCACAGAAAGCTTTATTATTCTTGTGCGATATTTCATTAGCGTTTTCCCCTCCGCGCCATTAGTGCATGGATAATAAGCGAAATTGTTCTCAAGATAGAGTGCTCTTAGAGCCAGTATAAACAAGTATACCAGAATTTTCGCTGCAGAATGCATGATTGGACGACACCAAAGTCATGCAATTTCAGCTACTTCTGCTCAATATATTTAGTGTTTATATCTTTAGCGTCAAAACTTATGGAACGTCCTAATATCTTCAATTTAAAAAATTATCCACATGTAGTGTTAAAAATTTTGTAGCATTTTTGACCACGTCTAAAGAAAGTCGATATCGTCAACTGCATTCGCCAACTTTTGCGGCTGATGAAAGAGATTTAGATCTGCTTTTCAATTGATTCGAACAATTCATGCGCAACAAAAAGTCCACAAATTCGTTGCTAGACATGTCAATGCCAGATCAGGAGCGATCGGCACAAATGAGTGTAAGATAGGAAAATATTGAATGAGATAACGAAATTAGAACGTAGACCGATGTATGACTTCTAACCGCGGCACATAGCTCCTGGAAAATCATTTCTCGAGAAGACGGACATCGATCATTTATTTCCCAGTAGAAAATTGTGTTACTTTGATACTTCAGTCGTACTGGATTTTGTACGGGATCTGATATCCGCCTCTTAGGTGCAAAGATTCAATTCAGCCACATGCTGGGAACGAAGTGGTGTCATCGCCAGAGAAAGCAAAACTAGTTGTGTACGACGAAGATATTCTCGACAGAGGTGTTCCTCATATGACCGGTCAATAAATATATCCTGACCAAAGGCTACGGTCTGCTTTTCAATGGACTTCAAGCTTGTGCCGAACTAGCATCAGTTCCGCAAAATAAAAATTTGGAACGCATTTTTACTGCCACTGAGGAGTTAAGTGGAAAAAAAGAGAACTGACACTCGAGTTTTTTGTAGCACACATAATTAGGATGATAATAAATGCCAGATGTAAAAGATTTTTGGAGGAGTATTCAAATCGATATAAGCACACAAATTCATGAGAAGGTGATTAAGTAATTCCAGAACAGTGGAGCACATCGCGCACAGTTATCCTTCCAAAAAAGGGAGAGAAAGGATACTTTTTGCCCTTGTATTAGATGTTTCTTGGGTGTATCTTACCAGCTCTTCACTTCGCTTATTTTTTCCCACAACTACGATTTTGGATGAGGCACAACCAGTGAACAAGTAAAATTCCAAAACCGCATCTGCTGCGTCTACATCTAAACGTGTCAGTCATTGAAGCCCGTCGAGAATGCCATATGCTTCTTGTTCAAACCCTTACTGACTGTGGGAAGGGAACACTTTTGATAGCGTCAAAATAAATCTAATCCTACCAGCGCTCTTCCACTGAGGTCCCATATACGAATATACGAACACCAGCCGTCTGCTATCGAACCTGCGGCACAGATGTACGCCTTTTCCACAAATCCCCCATCATCGCCAAAGAAAAGGAGGTTCGATAAAGCGACACGATATCACGAAAGTGTCACTGCTACACTATAATGCAAAGCACGTCTCTGGATTGAGGCGAGATGGGCATACGTAATCATAAAAGCTTCAGTACTTATATTGAACTTCGACAAATGAAAAACTGATCTCGTTCGTTAGACATATTTAACGGGAATGTTAGTAATCGTTGAAAGGCGTAAATCTCTGGCTATAGCTGCACTTAGGTGATTTTTCAAAACACGCTTTTATACGTTGTTAAATCAAAATAAAATTGAGCTCAATGATGACGCGTTTTACTCATTTGCTTGCTCAAGTGCCAAAGAACTCAAGAATGTATTTGTCTTTTGGGAAAGCTCTCTTGAAAGCGCTGTTGGAGAAGGGAATATTTGTGTTTTACACCTCACCAGATAGAATTCTTTCTTCAGACTATTAATAATCTTTCGAGAGCACAATTCTCAATAATTCCAATATTGCACTTATTTTTTGGTAGTACCACTTTTGAGGAGAAATAAGATCGCTTTAACATTTTCGACGAGCTTGTTTGTCGACTAATTCACAAAGGGGGGCGAGGCGGGGCGATCGATCGCATTTGACATGCTGCTATTTTTTTCTCTGCTTTGAAAGAAACTGCAGATAAAACAATTGATTTAAATATTGCGGAAATTTCTCTCCACGTTGATATAGTTTTCGTGCTTCCAGCGAATTAGACGCATGATAAACGTGAAGCCGAGCGATGGATTTAGAACATAACTTTATTTAGATTTAACAGCGTTATAGAGGTGTCGTTTTGAAAAATAGCCACGTGGAGCTGCAGCGCGGAAATCAAGCTTTTGAACGGTTATTAACACTCCTATGAAAAATTCCTGTCCAGAGAATGAGATCGTTTTTCCATTCGTCGCCGTCTAATATGGAAGTACCAAAATTCCTAAGAAAGTTTGTTCTGCGGATGACATCAGCATCTTTTCGAAAAGCTCCAGTGTCAAAGACTATGGTAAATCCATTAGTGACGCGGGAAAATGATTAGATCGTCCATAAACAAGAGGAAGACAAGCTCATGACGAGAAAACTTTTCAAAACCCCGCAATAAACATTCAAAACAATTTCAAGAAAACATTTCACAAAAATTTCAGAAAGATTTTTCTACTGCCAGGCTTCCAAAACAGTCAATGTTATGGATCAATTTTGTTCTAACAGCCAAAATCCATCGACTGAGGAGTGGTGATGGACCAGTGTCATTGTGCACTGTGTCGTCACCACATGCGCCTCCCTCCTTGCTACAATGCCGGGCTTAATGTGGGGCGTGGGTCACTCACGAGTAGAGCGAGACTTCCGAAACACCGTTATATGGTCCTGACGTACCGACCTTGCTTACGCTTAAACATTCTTTTCTGGATTTATACATCAATGGTGAAACAAAGTTGGGCCGGTCACATAGTAAGAAGAACAGATGACAGATAGACGAATATAACACTGGAGTGGAGTGTAAGAGACTGCAAACGTTCCTTTGAAAAACCGCCCCGACGATAGGCTGACGTGTTTGCGGATAATGTCAAGCATCTGCATCTGCGTATGGTAGAAAGTTTGGTTCCGCGGAAAGGAACCCGCCTAAGTCATTATGCTCGAGGTAGACCACCACCATAGATGACAAATGCCCGAGAAACGAATGGAAACTTTGCAAAGGTTAGCACTACCAGGGAGAAAAGGTCATTCAAGTATTCAAATAAGTAAGCAAAATTTGATAATTAAAGATACAGACAATTTGACGAATTGTTCCACCTAGCTACTCAGGATAGTTAGAGCATGTGCTCCATCTGTGATTTTTTACATTGCTCTCACGGCTCAGTTACAATTTCGCGAAAATGCGGAAAAACCGTCCTCAACGATTTTAGGTGACTTTGGAAAGGGCTTCAATATATTATTGCATAACAGGATTCAATGCATACTGCTAGAGAATCGACTCCAGTGCAAAAAATTCATTGAGAACATCAAGATTTACAACACCGAAGAATTGAAACAAAATGCTTGTCGAATTCCATTCATAAAATTTCTTACCTGAAATGACATATAATACCTCACTGTGCATTATGGAGATTTCCAATGTTTTCTCAAGCAACGGAACGCTTACTGAGAAAGCTTATCTTTGTAGCTCACTATCGTATTGTTGCAAGATCCTCTTCACTGTAAACAACTACTTCGTACGTTAGCGTGTTTGAGTGTCTGTTTTGTTTGCTAGTAAATATCAATGAAGTTACATTACTTTTAGGGAATATCCAGCTACCTAGCCTTCTTAGTCCTCACACGTTGAAATATAAACGCCTATAAATACTTACAACGATATGGTCGGTACGACTCATAATACGGAGATCAGAAGATATCACGTATTGGTGATACAGTGAGAGAAGCAGTGGAAACTAAACGAGCTCCACAGCACAGGATTGCACCGCACGCATAGATTAGCCAAGCTGTTTGTAACCAAACTGAAAACTCCTAATTTAACCTTTATATTCTCAATAGTCTTCATATGTCTTAATCATCGCAATTAATTTCCCAGATCACAACTGTAGGGAAGCAATATGGTTTTGCTCTCCAAATTCTTCGAGAACTGAAAAGGAACTTCAAAGTGTATCCGGGTAGTTTTAGACACCTGCTTGCGGTGTATGAATTTGTAAATCGAAGCCATTAGAATCTGCGCATCCTTCCTAACGCGAAATGTATTCATTTACTCCAGTTGCCTAGAGTTGCGGAATTCCAGATGCGAATACGTTACTGATTACAGTTTCTTCATCGCCTTCGCTTCTGAAAAAAGTCTCTTACAAATGTTTATAAAAATTCTCAAAAAACCTTATCTATATGATAGAAGTTTGAGGTTATAACGGATGACGTAGAGCTTCGTAGCCAGTCTTTTCAAACGTGACAGCGTTGGTGGGGCAGGTATAATGTCGTGATATCGTTGAGTAGAACAATGCAATTCGCACGGCATTCATTTATCGATCTTATTCTCAATGTCAAATCCTTTTCTAGGATGCACAAAATAATTGAGACTTATAGCCTTCCGAGTAGAGTGAAATACCGCATGAATGAAGTAGTATCGATCAGCACAATTCTTTAAGAAAACTTTAAAGACGGTGACAAACGTAACATAAGCAGTTCTCCATGACATATGACGTTCTTTCCTGAGTGATGCCCAAGAATTAATGGACCGAATGAAGTTCTTGACAACATGTTGTGATTATTAATAAGGAATAAAAGGGAATTGCTGGTCAGCAACAGGATTGATTGAAAGTCGAAACTGATACTGTTGCTCGTAAAAGTTAACAATTGGAGAATCCAGCTTGATACTTATTTTTCAAAGATATAATCTTCTGTTACTCTTATTAATTTTCTATTTCATTTGAGCAAAAAAGTGCACAATGATGCACAGTAGCACATTATCGCAAAAGCTTTTTCTGAAACAGATGCAAGGACAACGACTTTGCAGTTTCTTCATTATTTTTCGAGCAACTCAATAAACTGTTACCTTATGCCTAATTTAATGTGAAGGGATCACTAATTTTAGTGGACTCTATGAGCTTTCAGAGAAGCCAGGTGCTCTGCAGTTCCTTGGGCGACCAAGGCTCATCGGGAAGCTGTGGCGTTGGACAAAAGTTATTAAAGACTCTAACGGCTCCTAATTCAGATAGTTCAAAAAATGGGAACTTTATATATAGGATTGTCCCAAGATTTCTCTCACAGTTCTACACATTTGTAAATTTACTTGTTGTTTATTTAAAGTATGCTTCGACTGACAATATAATAACCGTCATGATCAATACTAGGCAACCATTAGCTTGGTAAAGATTAGAGGACTTCCGTTTGAAAGAATAAGGCTGGTGACCAAAGAAATCGGTGAGACCACTTTTGAGCTGACTGAATTCTTTCAAATTTCTTCTCGCAGATATTGCACGAGAGCGATGAAGAGATTATAATGTGATAGAGCAAATTTAAACCCTACTGTTTATAAGGTACGTTGCCTAGGCCTGTTTCTTGAAAATGTGGTGAGTCGACTCTGCAATGTGAAGACGTCTAGCGATATCCTGGAGAAAGGCGACAATGAGTCGTTTCGCAC
Source organism: Parelaphostrongylus tenuis (assembly GCA_019055375.1). Taxonomy (NCBI): domain Eukaryota; kingdom Metazoa; phylum Nematoda; class Chromadorea; order Rhabditida; family Metastrongylidae; genus Parelaphostrongylus; species Parelaphostrongylus tenuis. Next base: position 19,140 of record JAHQIW010005992.1, on the reverse strand, counting down.
GTTTCTGCCGCACTAATGGATCCAACTTTCGGAGTTGTTTCCCCTAAAAGCCGAAATTGATTGTCTGCTTGTTGTCGAGCAGTTTTCATCAAAAATATGCCGCGCAAGTCCTAGAAAGCCGAGAGCGTGGTCTACCGACGATGCATGAGGTATCCATCAGCACATCACTAACTGTTTATTGGTGTGGTATAGCATCTAAAAAAAGATTATACCCTGCCTTTGAAGCGTGCAGTATGTATTACGGGAGAGCCGTGGCCGAGTGGTTATGACATTGGTCACGGCGCGCGTGGAGCTGAGCTCCATCCCCTACTTCTCTCTGGCAGTCAACAACAACGTCCTATGGAACACCACAGCTAGGCTATCCTGCAAGTAGATTCGTTCAACCAATATTATACGCTATTCAAGGAGAAGACGAAAAACGAACTTAATGCTCGAAGTACTGGGATCCGTACACTGAAAAAAGGACTGTGATAAAGAATTAAATGACGCACTAAAATGCTAATAAAAGTGCGTTTTGCACGTAGTAGTAATTGCTTCGTTTTTACAGCGGACAAAGCTTCTTTGGGTGCTGTGGTAATCATTTGTCACTTCAAGAAGCGATGGTTTCAAAACAATGTTCATTTCTGAAAAAACCTTCCTAATGCGATTTAGAACCCAAGATAGAACTACGCTTCCCAAACGCGATTTTTGTGCACGGCTAACGCCTATGCATAAGCTTTCACTGAATTGCCAGCACTTATTTGATGGCTCAAATCTCATTGGTCCTGGAACTAGCTTTGGCCTTTGAGAAAGTCTTTGTAACATCATAAAACCGCTAGAAGAGGGTAAATAAAAAGGAACCCTATTTGACAATCTGATACCCCATATGTGCCAGCGTGACTGAGTCCAATGTCGATAAGCGACTGCCTAGGACAAGCCTTGACGGCTGGTTGCTGACAGATAGATGCGTTGCGGCGTAGAAGAGTGGTGAGCAAAGCGGGCGTTGGTAATGCAACGAGTTAGGGCAGCGCTCCCGGACAGGGGAGATGTGGGTTTGAGTCTCGCCTTACGCCAAAGTTTTGCACATCACTCTACATCAAAAATGTATTACCTAGAGAACAATAGAAAAACACTGTCTCTAGACTCATAGAAGGCCAAACTTCTGGATTGCACCAGTATTGAGCAATTGAAAATGTTTATCAATGAACTGACATCGTATGTAGTATACAGTGCCGTTCCTAACGAAGTAATCACCGTGATCCAATTTTCATTCCTTTCTTCAGATATAAGAGTTATATATGCAAAAAGCATGAAAATCGAGAAAACTTATCTTGATTAACTGACGCGAGGTTGGTATAGTTGTCGTAGTAATGCGGTGACGTTTCAGCGACTCGCCTTCTCCAGATCTTGGGCGCATGCAGTATTAGTCTATTTGAATGATTCGAAGGATCTCAGTTATATGCTGCCTAGGTCAGGTAAAAAGATAAAACGAAGAAAGTGAGCGGGATCTCGTGTGATGGTGACGCATTCGACCTTCCGGTATATTTCGGAGTTTTTGGAGCTTATCCAAAATGCCTCAAGAGCTTTGCGCGTGGATGTGTTTGATTCCTGCGCTAGGATTGTGACAGTTACATGGAATTCTTTGTTATTATGTTTTGTGCCCTATGTAAGCCTAAAGGCTTGGTTTTGTGTATTTTAGATTTACTACCTAGATGTTCTTATATGCGGATGAAAACGGTCTACGCTTTTCGGCTATATATTCTTCCCCGCATGTCTTACATGATACCAAATAAATTGTCCCCGATCTCATACAATACCTCTCCTTTTCGTTGAGGCAGAATATACAGTTTTTGGTGTTACACAATCGAGCGTATAGTCTATTCTGGATCACTTGATAGCGTAGGGTGGGAGGTGGAATTTAAATAACTACCATGGAATTTCCAGAACCGCATCTTTCTAGGCACTCTTTAACCGCACTGCTGATTTCGCTTATTATAAATAGCAGTTTGAAGGGAATTCTGTTCAAGTGTGGAGTATTGTTCTTTTAAGACCTAATGCCACTTTTTAAATTTTCGCGATGGCACAACTTTTGCAGCCTTTGGAAATGGCAATTTTTCGCGCCAAGTTTAACGAATCGTTCCTTTCCTCTTCTCCTGTGCACACATTTTTAGCCGTTTGAAACATGTTTTCATTTAGCGATTTTTCCATTTGTGAAGGATAAGAGGAAAGATGACCAACCAAAATGTTTCTATTATTTGGTTTTCCAAACCATTTTGTACTATGACTACTATCCAAAATTACTTGGATGTTTGATAATGGAAGCCTGCTCCCGTTTGGACTTTCTCGCGTAAATTTTATATGCTCTGACTGCCCTTTCAAGACTTCGAAGATGCGGTCTCGAAAATTCCGTGGTAGTTATTTAAATCCCACCTCCTACGTACGCCATCAGCTGATCCGCAAGACTATACGCTCGATTGTGCAACACCAAAGTCTGCATAATCTGCCCTAACGGAAAAGAGGGGTACTGTATGAGATCGGGCACAAATTATTTGGTAACATGTAAGACATGCGAGGAAGATCATTTGGGCGAAACGGGTAGACCACTCTTCATGCGCATAGTAGAACATCTAGATAGCAAATCTAAATTAGATGAAACGAAACCTTTAGGTTTACATAGGACACAAAAACACAGTAACAAGGATTCTGATGTGACTGTCACAATCCTAACACAGGAATCAAAACATCCACGCTCAAAACTTTTGAGGCATTTTGGATAAGCTACAGAAACCTCGAAATGAACCGGAGGAACGAATGTTTCACCATCACACAAGATCTCGCGCCTTTCCTTCATTTGATCTCTTAACATGACCTAGGCAGCATATAAACAAGATCCTGCGAATCGGCTCTGAAGAAGGCGGGTAGCCGAAACGTCAGCCGAATTACTACGAGTAATTTACCAACTCGCGTCAGCTAATCAAGATAAGTTTTCTCGATGTTCATATATCAATTAATTATGCCGAGGTTTATAGAAAGTCGAATATTTGAATTTATGCAAAAAAACATATTTTATGAAAGGAAAACGTAGAGCATCAAAGTACTGCAAAACCATAATTTTTGAAGAAGGAAAAAATGCTTCAGGCAAATAAGGAGAGTCGTTTGCAGCTTACGTATCGTGCGAGCCGGGATCTCAACTGTGTCATCGAAAGCTTTGAAAAGCAAAGAGCACATCCTTCATAATGAACGAAGTTAATTCTTGACAACTTTTGCCTTACAAGGTTAAACATTTTCGTGCAGTAATGAAATCAGTAAAAGTATCAAAAGCGTGACAAACTAGAACGCCACTTAACCAAGGAGCAGGGCATACTTTGAAGAGAAGCGACACAAATATTTGCCTCCAAAAAGCAAGGAACATTTCTGACGATCTTTTACAAGAGACCATAATAGCTCTAACGAAACAGTCTGCGGGAACTATTGGCAAGTGGCATACCAAGACTTTAAAGGATATCGTTTCTAAATACATTGAAGCAAAGTGAATGTACAAAAATTAAATAAGAACTCGTAAGTAACAAAAGTGTGCTCTGCGCACAAAACTCAAAAAGTGAACAGACATGTAGGTAGGATATGGTGCAAATAGATTGCTCCAATTCTCATAGGCTGAAGCTGCCATGGACCATAATCTTACTGAGGAAAATAAAATTGGTGTTATTATTGTAGAAAATTAGAGTCAGCATCCTATTTTTAGTTCGTCTCTTGACCATTCATATATACTCAGTCCTTTCATTGCCAGTGTTTCTTGGGACTTCGCTCAAAAGTCAATAAGCGTGGTAAGTTAATTGATCAGCTTTGTTTAATGACAGTTATGCAGTGCAGGACACGTGTTTCGACCTTTCAGTCCTGTCAATTCCATGGTGCCTTACGGCTGAGTCAAATGCGCTCGGAGTTATCCCCATTTTTAAGAAACCGACTCCTTAATACTTACACGCACAGTCAAATGATAAAATTACCGAACGAGCACTGTGACAAATATATTATTGCACGTTTACCAGCCACGTGTAATCAAGCGTGCAACACTGCCCGCTCTGTTATTTTATCACTTGGCAGCGCGTGTAAGTATTACAGCATCGGTTTCTTTAGATAGGGGACATCTCTCTGCGGAACTGACTGAATTATAAGGCACCGTGCAACTGATGAGGCTGAAAGACCGAAACACGTATCTTGCACTCTATGACTGTTATTTAACAGATTTCATGCATGGCTCAAAAATAACTGAGCTGACAGCCGAGTTGAACACAACTTAGCTCGATTTTTGGTCTCTGCAATGCCAGGAGATACCGTCATCTAACTTGAGGTAATTTGTTACTCGGCGTCGATTCTTTCATAGAGAAGTACAGCCTTAAGAGAACAGCTGAATCGAGGAACTGTGCTACTGAGGAATCCAGGTAGGACGAAACAGGCGCCTAGCTAGCACTTGGACCTTAACGGCTCAAAACATGTCATATTCTCATTAGCACAAGATTGGTGCTCTTACCTTGACCGGAGTCAGCTTTTTTTCACACTGTGTTACGAGATACAGGCAACCTCTTCCATCAAAAGATGAGAAGATTCTAATAAGGGCGATGTCGACAAAACGTTAGCCATTAAAATTCAGTTAAGAATTTCAGCTTTGTCAAGTGTCATTCCAAAGAAAGGATAGTTTGTGAGATACTTTTTATTATTCATAGCGAGGATTAGAGGAGCTGAACTTTGGGTTTGATACTACAAAGATGATGAATATGATTTCGTTGATTATCGCTGCGACGTCTTCGACATCTGTGAAGCTAATTACAGGCTGAGGCTATTGTGCTGCTCTAATGGCATCGACTATTCTGCATAGCTTACGCGAAGAGAATAAATCATTACCAACGGAGGATTACCATTCAAAACATCTTGAAAAGAAGGATGTGTATGTAGTTTGTACCATTTTAGTTTTTTAATGTGATTTCCGCAGCAAAATTCGTGTTTTTGGCACCGTTCATATAGACCTTTTCTTAAAAACATTGTGGTATACAACTTGTCTATTTTGATTTGAAATGGATCTGTCCTGAAAACAATTTCGCTTGCTACTCATACACGAATGGCAAAGGGGAATGCGAGTGAAGTGGCGGGCACGATTAATAGAGGCTGAAGCGATGATACGTTGCAGAAATGGTGACTGGGAAGTGGTTTGCGAAGCCCATAGCTGGAAAAAAACAGCCTGGAGGATCAGTCGCGCTCGATCTGTCCAGAGGAAGCTCCATCAGTCGTGTGCTTTAATCTTTGATATGATTTTTGCAATCCTTTGTTCCGAGAAAAAGGCATAACTAATAGTCAAAGTATTCTCAAAATATAGTGTTGCTGAAGGCCACCCAATTTTTGTTAAGTGATGATGTCGTTCAGAAAGTCGGGCTTGAGAGCTTATTGACCGTGGGACTATAAGCAAGTCCAACACGCTTCTCCTTCTGGGTTTCGGTCAACTCATTTAGCGCAAATTTTGACTTCTTTCAGACCTTACTTCACGCAGAATATTCGCGATAGTCTTGAAGCTTTCGAACTCTGCGGCTAGCATTCGACATGTCACTGAGGGATTCTCTTCGACCATGTCAGGGACACCATGACGTGTTGATGCATTGATATGTTGATACATTCTGTAGATGGCTTGTGCGCGACCAATCCTTCAGACTGCTCTCTCCAGCTTTAGACTTCGCGAACTATATAACCTTTCTGTAGCGATATGATCACCACAAACTCCATTAATAATGTGCGCCGCTGCACTAGCATTTTCCCCTAGGCGCCATACGTGTATGAGTAGCAAGCGAATATGGCACCTTTTTATAGGTGACCTAACACGAGGTTTTGAACGAAGTAAATTGACTATTTGAGTCAAGTTAGATTGAAGCCTTTTTTAAATTGCTGCATGAATTTCTACTAAATCCATTTAGCGAATTAACTTCTTAAGATGGGATCCTATCTTATTCTGTGGTACTCCTCAAAGCTTGAATAAAAATTTTTTTCATACATCGCTTTCCAGTTAGGATCCAGCTTTTATTCGCAAAAAATCGTTATGGTAGAGTTCAAATTTCTAGCTAGTCAGCAATGGAAAGTACGCGTCGGTGCAACTGATTGAGTAGATTCACATATTTTCTGCATTTTTCGAATTTTCGGTGGTAAGACAAACGTCTACTGTCATCTATTTATGTTCAGTCACAACACTAAACTTCTTAATGTAACACATAACTTCATAGCCGATTTCGTAAGAGTCAAATGATTCAGACAGATGAATATGGGGCACTCTTGAGAAATACTAATATCGAAACTGACAAAACTTTCATATCATATCGGCCGCCTTTAAAGTACATTACGCGATGCACTAGAATATAGGAGAAAATTAAGTGGAGTACCACCAGGTGAGTCAGTTGACGGCACTTATACTCATAATTATTCTTCTAAGTTCACTAATGTTTTTGTTCCTTTTTCACGACATAGGTGTAACCAAAATACGCAAGAGTAAGAATGAGGAAAGAAGTAATGATTGTAGTAAAGCAGCATATGATGACTATCAGAAAGAAGAGCTCTAAGAAAAGTAGTGAAATACCGCCTCGGTCACAGATTGATGAAGAGAATCACCTGCGAGAATTTGTTTTGTACACGGGTCGTAATATTACTATAGGGTTTGTTATCCACGTCGCACAACAAAGTGCAATTGCTCAGATCACTTAGTCAAGAAAATCAATGAGATTTCAGTGGAAAACATACTTACTCCCGAGAAAAAAGATTGAAAATTAGTTAGATTAGTTGTGAATCAGCCTGCGACACGTTTGTAGCTAGGTAGAACTTATGTTAGTGAGACAAAGTAGGATTATCGAACCCGACGAATTAATTACTTCATTACGTCTCACAATGCAATGACAAAGCAAACCAGTGATTCACTATAGTAGAATAGAATATTTTAAGTAATTTAAACGATCTGATACGGCATCTCGAATGGAAAAATGCGTTTCGGCATTCTCACACGAATCATCAGTACCCCATGCCTTTATGTCAGATGTGTCTTTACGAGTGAGGATATCGGCGCTGAACATGCATCTTTCCACGTCAAGGAAAAGGATCACTTATTGGCGCGATCTAAGTGATTTTCAGTCAATGACTCACGGCTGGTAAGACGGCATATAGCAATGCCTTCCACTCGACTATTTTGAAGGCTCAATCAAAAACACAATATAGCCTAACGGAGTGCTTCTAGTACCTAAAGAGGTATGTTAGGTATCAGAAGAGGTCACAAAATAGTCGATTGGAAGGTATTGCTATATGCCGTGTTTACCAGCCGTAAACCATCGACCAAAATAATCATTGTAAACCGTAACATCAAATAATCTTTTCACTTTACAGGAAATGATACATCTTTGGCGTCGTATTCATTAGTTGTAAGGGAACATTGATGAGAAAGGCATGTAGTACTGATGAAACTCTTTCACACGATTGGATTTTTAAGCTAGGTCTCAAAATTGTCGACTGCGAGGTATTGTTATAAAGCAATGATTGCTGGAATTATTTTAGTGCGCTACATAAATCGGGAATTACTTTGCAACATGATGGAACACGACAATCAAGCCCCATCACGACTACGCATATTTTCGCTTGGCCGACCTATCGCAGACCGCTAACCCTCGAAGATGACGGACCTGCCGGTTTTTGGCAGTGAGCACAAATTTTTTCAGCGGCAGAAAGATTGAGAAGTTTATAACATGACAGCATTTTAAAAAAGACTACTCGAGCCCTATATGATTTTCAGTGATATGTATGACTCAACGAAATCAATATCTCCAAATCAATTTACGTCTATGTCGGTCAAATTTTGATATGGTGAACGAATCACGTGTTCACAGGCTTTTTGCCTTGTATCTGCTCGTCAAAAGCAAAGCGTAGATATAAAGTTATTTTTCTATAAATACAATGTTACTCAGAAGTCGGTCCATCAAATTCTTAGACAAAAGCAATAGTGAGGACGACGAGCAATTGACATTTTACCAATTGATACTACTCAGTCATCTCTCAGCACTTACAATGAAGTAATCGAGGTAAGAGAGAGGAAAGTGAAATAGTACATCGATGAGCCTGCGTGCTAATCACATAGTTTTAAATGAGCAATAAATTTAAACCTTGGTAGACCATACATCAAATTTTGCCAAAATGAGCTGAAAAAAAAACCATAGATAAAAATGTCAGAATCATAACTGGGCTATATACACTGCTTACATCTCTGAATTTATTCCAAGTGCCGGATGGGACGTAGCTGGCCAATAATCACGAAAAAATGCACAAATGAACAGGCGAGATATAGCTGGGGATGTTCTAATTTCTCATTTATTACAATTATTATTTCCACAAAATGTGGCAACTTTTGTGGCACTTATACAGTCAAGACACGTGTTTCGGTATTACAACCTCGTCAGTTGCACGGTGCCTTGTGGTTCAGTCATCCGAGGAGAGAAATTCCCTACATAGAGGAAGCGCGCCAAAAAATCCACTCTGCCACAAGGCCGTAGAATCACCGAATGACCAGTGTTGTACAGTCGACTGATCTTGGCTAGTGAAACAGGGGACAGCGATATCTCTCAGCAAGGAATTGATTGAACCGAGAGGCACTGTGCAACTGACAAGGCTGTAATGGCAAAACACGTGTCTTGCGCTGTATAGGTGTCGCCATATTAGATCTTATGAGAGGGTCCAAATATGTTGTCAGATTGTGCTGTTTTGAAGGAGGTCTCAAAACAAATGATACTCGTTTTTATTTAACCGCTTTTAGCGGTGGTATGATGTTTCAAATATATACCCATTGATGTAGAGCAATATGCAAAACTTCGCGCCAGGCGGGACTAGAACCCGCACCTCACTCTTTCCGGGAATGCGTGCTCTATCCGTTACACTACTGACGCCCATTTTACACATCGCTCTTTTCTACGCTTTAGCGCACATATCTGCCAGCCGCCAGCCGTCAACGGCCTGGCCCGGGCAGTCGATCTCGACATTGAACCCAGTCACTCTGATAGATATTGGGTATTAAAGATCAAATGATATTCGTTTTTTTCTTAACCGCTTTTAGCGGTGGTATGATGTTATGGCGGTGGCATATATGTGCGCTGAAGAGTAGAAAAGAGCGATGTGTAAAATGGGCGTCAGTAGTGTAACGGATAGAGCACGCATTCCCGGAAAGAGCGAGGTGCGGGTTCTATTCCCGCTTGGCGCGAAAGTTTTGCACATTGCTCTACATCAATGGGTCTCAAAACAGTCGGAAATAAAACTATTATCTTACATAGCCATTCAACGCGTGAAACAAAAGAAATAAAAAATGTGGCCGCAAAGAACATGGCCCATTTGTTTTGGAGCAGCGGAAATATGCAGAAAGGAACAAATTGTTGAAATATTACGAGTTTTGATGCACTGTCTGTAATAGATTTGAAAACATTTGTTTGAGAAGTCTTGATGGATTTTATCGAATTTGTTGATTATTCTAAGGTTAGTTTTGCAGCTTACTTGTTCGAAAAATCGAACTTCCATTTTTTTCATTATCTTTAAGCGACACTTGAGTGCATACCACCAGGATTACGAGAATTTCTTTCCTTGATTACAAAATTGTAAATCTCCATCACATAGACTATGTACGCAAAATTTCATTCATCTAAAATCGCAAAAATTCGTTATAATGCAGGATTAGCTCGAAATAACATCTATCTTAATTACCAATATTTCGTAATGATAATACATCGCCGGGACGGGGGACGCCGTAGCCGAGGTAATTATACTCGTCGCGGCGCGCGTGGGGCCGAGCCCTACCCATCACCTCTCTCCGGAAGTCAACAACAACGGCCTATGGAAGGCTATTCTCGAGATTGTAAGGAGACTGGCTCAACCAGTATTTTATGCCGTTTAAGGAGAAGGCGAAAAACGAACTGAATGCTGCAAGTGTTGGGATTTGCACAGTGATAAAAGATACTGTTATGACGGATTAAATAAAGTGCTGGAATATATCAGCACTACAAGATTTATCTAGATCTATCAATGCATAAGGGACGCGTGTTAGACATATACGCCATATTTTACCACGTCACACGCTGCGTGCCAGAATTTTCCGCCCCCGCAGCAATGAAAAGGTGGGAAGTTTTTGGTAAATTTGGGTTTGAAGAAGGCAATGATAAAATATCACAAAAGAGAAGACGCTAAAATAAAAATTTCTTCCATATGAAGAGCGCCCAAGTGTTGGAAAGTTTCTGATGTCTCACCGAGAAGACCACGTAGTTCCAAGAATGGACATATTTCCAACTGCTGTATAACTTTTATTTACCTTTGTTTCTTTTTTGATCTATGTTCATGTACTATCTTGAGAAATACAGATTTTGATGCTGAGTCTAATTTGTGAAACGACCTCCATGTTGCGATTCAATAACGGAAATGATAGCGTTTTGCTTTTGGAGGGAGTTGTCTCAACATGAGCGTATTTTTTGTTGAACAACTTAGCTACACGAAGAGTTAGCACGTTTCTTTTAGAATTCATTTGCAGCAACTCTTAAAGGACATATTGCACTAGGCTCTTAATAAACAACGATGATTCCTAACAAAGATTTACTCTTCGTAGGTATTATGATTGAAACACTGACTTTCGTTTTAGGTGGTAAGGCCCTACGGTGAAAGGAATTTTATGTTAGAAACTCTGGTTAGTCCTTCAGAAAAGACTTTCCATCAAAATGAAGCGATAAAATATAGAATCGAAGAATTTATAAAAAAGTTTCAGCTAATTCAGCTGAAGAGTAATTGTTCCATATAACAATCTCCCTCATAGTGTCGTCTGTCGCGTGGGATATTGCCCTTCTAAACTGCGCTAAGAAAAGTAGAGGAAGTTTTCAAAATAAACAATCATACTTAGCACTAACCTTGATTGCCTTTTTCAAACAGATTAATGTGGAACAGTCGAGTACAATAATCAGGATAACAACTGCCAGAGTTATGTCGACGCCAACCCAAAAAAACAAACATAATTCTAAGCATTTTGCAACTGAAATTGTCCACATCCACTTCGTCGTATCGAAATGGAAGAAACTTTTAGTTGAAAGAAGACCAGCATATAGAGAAAGGCACTTTCAAATAATTGCACAGAAAGTTCAGAGTGGGGTATTTCAGTACAAATCATGCATAGTGTATGACGCGAGAAAATTTATTGAGAGACATCGTAGTTTGCCATAACACTGGTTCTATGCATTCATTTCAGAATTCCGTTGTTTCAGTCAAATGAATTTCAATAGGAAATGTTCGGCAAGTCGATGTGGGAACGAAATCCATTAAATTTTGTTGCAAGTGGAAAAGCAGGTTAATTTAGTGTTTTGAGATAGCCTTTAATGCCTCAATGGTTTCCGACTGATCGAAAAAGATAATCGAGCCTTCCCTCCCTCAATGGTTGATAACTGTAAGCAAACATTTACTAATTATAAAAACCGTTAATGCCGGTTAGCTTTCAAGAACACAGTCGGAGTATTCATGCTAGTTTAGTGGAAAAATTATGCTTTTCTTCGTCCTAATATTCAACAAGAGTCATTTTATCAAGCTTCAAAATGCATGTTTTCAACGTGACTTCACAGATCCTTATATTTTCAACCGCTACCAGTATAGCGGCTACTCGGAAAATTATTCTTGTAATAATTGCTATATCCATATTCATCTATGTTTATTGCATATCTTATTCATTATATAATCTATAGTAGCATTTGTAGATAATCACTATAGCCATTTGCGCATGCAGTGAGTCATGGCAGCCGTTCGACGATGCAGTGAATGTCGAATGTTGAAAATATTCTCTACAGTGTATTACGACTATTCAAAAAAGTTTGTGGAGTCAGTCAATATTGCAAATTCAGTGAGTAGTGTTACATTACGGATCTATTGACCTTACGAAAAAGTGGTAAGAACTAGGCGTTTTTTTTTGTTATGATCATGTTTATGAAGCATTTTCAGTACCGATCGATGCCAAAAAATGACACCAAAAACTATAGTGGAGCGTCATGAAAGGAGACCAAGCCAACAAACTTTTGTCCGATGGCCAGCAGCACCACTAACCACTACGAACTATCTGCCGCAGACGAGCGAGGCTCGCCATTGTCGTGTTCCTGTCGTATTCAAAAGGTCAGGTGATTCCCATACTTTTCACTATCACACATTGCACGTATCGGAATCATTCTTATTGCATTGTCGTTGTGCAAAATCGCATTGTTATCATTCACCGCCGTGTTACCTCTAAAATGAGTCCATGGTAATGTAATACGGCATCCAATTCCGCGAGGGAGTATATTAAAGTGGGCAAGTCCGTTTCGCCACTGAGGCAAGGCGGCCAGTCTTGTTATCATCCATGTTGCTGATCACGCTAAGGGGTGTGTAAGAACCGCTGGCCTGCACATTGAAACAAAACCTTATGTCAGACCCTAGTGGCTCAATTGCACCATATTTTATCGCCTACTCACTACCACCTCAGATGCAAACTTTTAGAAAAAGCATTTGACATCACCTTAGACTCCGCCGATTAGTCGTGCTCCGTGGACAGATTCCCCGCATCGATCATATAGCATCATGGCTCCACGGTTCAAAGGAGTGCCATAATGAGTGTCACTAATTTGTTCTATAACTTGACATGACTCTAATCATTGTTATGAGGTGCTCATTGTCCTTCATGCATCTCATTGCTTCGGATCTTAACCCTCACTTCATGAGAAGACATCATAATTGATGCTACCGCATGCTCTTACTTAACGCATCGTCATTGTGTGATTAGCATTTTACGTTATTATTGCTGCAATGCTGTCATAATATAATATTTTACAGGTTATTCAGAGAGCGCATGTGATGCAGTGCGTACAGGTGCTCTACATCGTACACGAGGCTGATGGCTCGACTCCGCATTCATGGCTCACCAAGCCATCCATCCTCCAGGGACAGTAAATTGGTACCAGATTAGTCGAAATCTGTGACATAATACTGTGAGAGGACAAACATCTGACTTAATACAGCGGTATGCCACTACGAGTCATTATCAAGATCGGATATGCATTCAGTCACCTCAAATGAGATTAAAAATTGAAGGCGAATGTATGGAGCATACCACAGGGATTGATTTGCCAAGAGCTTTTATTTTTATTTTTTATGGGTTGTTTGTATAGCGGATTTTTTGTTGCTTGGATGAATATTATAAAACTTGTGTGGCAGGAATGCTCAGTACTCATCGCACTTTCAACGTTCACGAGTGTTGTACAAGCCCTCGCAACTAAACCAAGCGACACTGCTCTGACACATTCGCTACTGAAGTTAAAATAATCTCACGCATAGTCCATTGGAAACCCTACAAAGTGGTGAATTCGCTGAACGCTATAATTATTGACACGCCACTGAAAAAACACAACTAATCTCATAATTATATGTAACAAAACTCACTCCAAAAATACGGTACTGTATGGAGGAAACACAACATAGCGATCAGAAACACTAGAAATGTTCAAAATAATCTCAAAAAAGGATGTTCAATGCCTACGCGAGGTTAGTACGCCAGGGCCATACACCGGTATTTCGGAGGTCTCGCCCTCCTCGTCAGTGACCCACGCCCCACATTAAGCCCCTGCATTGTAGCAAGGAAGGAGGCGTATGTGGTGACGGCACAGTTTACAGTGACACTGATCCATCACCACTTCTCAGTCGATGGATCTCGACTGGTAGAGCAAAATTGATCCATAACAATGAACAGTTTTGAAACCTCGCAATAAACATTTCAAATAATTCCAAAAAAGAATGTTTAGAATGTTGTGTTTCTAGAAAACCAAAAATGTTGGAAAAATTACAAACTAAAAATGTGTTTTCTACTTTCAGCAAGCTCACAACTAGGAGAGGAGATGTGGCCGCGATTACTTTGTTCAGCGAAATAGCAAGGTGAGAGTAGATGCACACATTCCAAAATATAACAATCACCATGCCGAATACTCTGCCTATCAACTCGGTAGATAATTCCCTCTCACTGAAAATGATGAGATTTTAAAATGATGATGATTGCAGTATTCACGTCCTCTATAGCTTATGATCATGTTATAAATTAATTCACAAATCTCTCTGTTTCGTTGCGAACATTCTGAAAAGATGATTTCACCTAGATACTTAAGACAGACACAGCTGATATTTCGTCCTTGAAATTTACAGTACACATTGTTATGAAAAATTGGCTCACTGAAGAATGTTCGTGTAAAGCTCCAAAATTTAGAATGACAACAAATCAGAACGGAAGTGCATTTATTCATATTTTCGAAAAAAATAGTAGAATCGCGAAAATTACGTTATCGGATGACACAGATAGTCTAGAGAAAAAGCTTTGTCCGGCGAGATTTGAAGCACAAATCAAAAGACCAAAAGAGATCAAAGATTTAAGAAGATTTCTCAAGAAGCAAATTTATTTTGAAGTTCTTCGACCTTTGTGGTATAAAATGAGTGCTAGCACTCTAAGCCAGGAATTCTGTCCAGCGAAAGAGCGAGATAAAAAAAACATGTCGTGTGGAAGTAATTTTTATTTCGGATTTCACAGCGCTATGAAAGGGCGTTCTGAATAAACGATTGCGCAGGACTCTAGCTAAAGATTCAAGCTTTCGAATTATTACTAGCGCTCCTATGAAAAGTTCCTGTCCAGCGAATGAGATCTTTTTATGAATTTGTCGCCGTCCAACCGAGTTGTACAAAAGATTTTTTGCAAAAAACCAAGTTCACCGCCGAAATTTTTGCGATTCAAGCTATCAAACGACTTTTGAAGTTCCAAAAAAGAAAAAAACTTGTTTTTTTGAAAAAGTGAAAGTGTGTGGGGATGGAGGAACAGTACACATTCAATACCTTCCTGTGATGGCTACATATCTTTGGCCTGTAATGAGGTCTGTTATGACAATCATACAGTGCTAAATACGTGTTTCGGCATTGCAGAATCAAGTAGCACGGTGCACTTCGGATCAGCCAACCAAAATTCTATCATCTCAAATGGGGCAGTTGTCTTTTCGCTGTCGATTCCTCAATATGTAGGGCTTTATCGCCGTGTAAGAAATTGGTTAAACCGAAAGGCACTGTGTTAATGATGAGGTTGTGATGCCGAACACGTGTTTAGCACTGTATCTGTGTCATAACAGATCTTATGATAGACTCAAGATATTTATCAGATTAAGTTTTGTCTAACGCCAGAACCATAAGAACAACTGTATGTAAAGGTTTGATTCATTCTCCCTTACTGAGTTTTACAGACAATTCTAAGATTTCCTTCAGCAATGAAACGCTCACTCAGAAAACATATCATTCACACCTTCTATTAATTTTCAGTAACGGTTATTCATTAAGTTCGGCGTCCTCAAATAGTTCATACCTTTCTTTCTAAACTAAAAGCGTTTATATAACATTAGATTGGCGAGAAGGTTCTTTATTACTGCTAAGAATTCAAAGCTTCTGCATAATTTCAATCAAAAGCAGTAACAACTGTTCTTCGAAATAAACACCATCATTATCCGCGATCTTCTGCTAACGATTGGCAATCTTCCAAGCTGCTCGAAATTGCTCGTACGTGAGCTTTGAATCAAGGAACTCCTGACATGCCTCTTCAACTTGATTGAGTATGTAGAATCGGCGTCCACGCAGGAAATGTTTCATTGAGCAGAAAAGACCATAATTGGATGGCGCAGTATCTGAGCTGTAGGATGAGTGCGGCGAGACTACGTCTCCCTCCAACTCATTGAGCTTTTCCTTAGTCTTTTTTAGCGAGAGTTTTGGCATTGGTTTGTTGAAACAGCGCGCGCTTTCAATGAACCAATACTGGGCACTTTTTTTCAACGCAGCGTAGACTCGGTCCCGCGGCTCACAGTAACGTTCGGCATTGATGGCACCACCATTCCACGTTACTCCTTCGCAGCTTCTTTGTCGAAAGTGGTCGCTTCGAGCAACAGCGTATCAAAACTTGAAGCTCAATTTTGTCTATCGCCATCATTTGATTTCCGAAAAGTAAATTAAAATTTGATGCACTATAACTAGCTTTACCGTGGACATTTCTTATGGAAATATTCCTGAGATATTTCCATAAGTTTGCAATAACCGATGCTATGTAAAACAAACATAAATGTTGAATTTCTTGGTTGTTGAGGAGCTTTTTGATTAACCTAGTGCAATTCGTTCTGACAGCTGACCTTTCGGCGGCTTAGTCCTTTCACTGGTTAAAGATCAGGCTGCCCATTACCAAATCGGCCAAAGTTCATTGATACAATAGAAAAAGTCGCCAAATTCGATTCTAATCGCAACAAGCGCAGAACAACTTTTCATATAGTCACTGCTATTAATGAATGGGGACTAACCGTGCAAGGATCATATGGACGGTGAAACACCACATTGAAATAACAATGTTGTAGTGTTATTACACGTGTATGTGGCATTCCTCTCTGTGGTTCCTGCTAGGTTTGACGGAGTTTGTCCACATTGCTTCCAAAATCTGCTCGTAAAGTTTTATTTCATTGTGCGAGGATGGAAACTGTTATTTTGAAATGATCTCCGTCCCGTTATGCGTCTTTGTCCTATACAAGACTAGAGAGTACTTGGTTTAGATTTTAGCTTGCCGGCTGGGTCATTCTATACGGAGACAACGCGGCCTAACCTACGTCTGATGTATCTGTACGCGATGCATGCTTTGAAGAAATTAGGTAAACGAGACGTTCACTCATGAAGTTTGTAATTTATATTGACATATCGTATTGTATTGTCAATTCTTCTAGCTCGAAAACAATTCAATATCTCCATAAAAAAAACGGCTCCCCAGTGTTGGAAGGCTTAGCTCTCCCTATCAGAGTGCGCTCTATTTTAGAAAAGGGTCGAAGTTTTTCGCCATTCCAGCCCATTTCCATGGTATCTTTTCGTAATATTGAGATGTAGCTTTCACGAGCTCCAACGGAATCTCCGTAAGGCGGCTACGACCGAGAAATTAATGGAAGTTTGCAATGGAAGGTAGAGGACTAGTTACTGCCGCCGTTTCCTCAATCATTCTCTCGACGATACCAACCTATTAATGAAGTTGAAAAAAATGATGAACTTGCAATGCTCTCAGTCAGTGTCTCGCTAAAAGATTTTGTTTAACTCTTTCGAAACTAAAAAGCGTGGAATGCAAGAGATTTGGAAGTTGATAAGTTCAAAAAACATTAGGCTATCTGTCAGTGCTAAGGCAAGAGATTGTTGCAGTTCATTGTCAATCCGGTACTTGAATAGCGAGTAAGCATCTTAAAGATGATTCTCATTATTGTGTATCTTCTGAAAAAAATGCATCGCCTGAGGTCACTGAATATATTCTCAGTCCTTTGACAACAATACACTGGTGACTTACTGTCGTATCAACTAAGTGCTGTTGCCCTCCCATACAAGTCTATTACCAACTTGTCGACCGAGGAGTGACGAAAAACATGGTGACCCATGTGCGCAAGATCGATTCAATGGCTACGAGTTCATAGCAGAGCAACCGTTGCTCTCATATGTTGCACCTTCTCTCATATGTTGCAGCTGCTTTTTTTCTAGTTTTCCAAAACTAGAAACTAGAAGTACTCACAATGATGTAGCCGGTGCAATCCAGAAGACGTCGACGAGCAGAACACATATATTGGCGATGCAGTGAGGGAAGCGCAGCAAGCCAAAAGAGCTCCGCAGCACTGGGTTGCGCCACACGGTTAGAACAGCAATACTGTTTGTAGCCAACCTAAATACTTCTACCTAAAACCCGTATATTTTTGACAATATTCTTATGTTTTCAACTCCATACCTATTTCACAGATCGGTTCTGTGACGGGAACGCAGTTCTGCACTCCAAACCAGGTGATGGCTGATGAGATATCAAAATGCATCGCAAAAGTGACAGAAACCCGATTGGAAAAATATTTATGTAAAAATTACATAACTGAATGCATGTATTCGAACAGAGAAACAATCTTTTCAAGACAGTTGCTTGAAGTTCGCGAGCCTCAGATGCGATTACGTCGTTAAACACGGTTTCTAATCGGCTCTGTTTTTGACAAATTCTTGTTCTTCTTGGAAAAGAGCTCATTGATGAAAGCGAATTTGTGGGAATGACATATAGTACTTGGTAATGCAGCTCGTCCAAACGAGGAGGCGCTGGCGTTGAAAGTGTAACGTCGCGATATCGCTGAATAATACAATGCAATTCGTATGAAAATTATTTATCGGCCTTACATCACTGCTGAATCCTAATTAAGAATTTGCGAAATAGGTAAAACGCTCAAACTACTTGAGTAGGGCAGAACACCGCATGAATGAAGTAGTGTCGACCAGCACAATCTTTTGTTCTAACGGCAGTGAATAAACTTGAATCTAACCAATTATCGGAATCGACCAAAAATTAACAAATCGAATCAAAGCCTTACAGCATCTTCAAAGCTTGTAGAGGAGCACAAAAAGGAATAGCTCTCTTGTACCGTTACTCACTAGAAGTCTGTACTAACACTGTCGCTCGTTGAAGTGAATCATTTGAAAGTCCCATCTTGACAAATAGTTTTTAAAAGGAAAAAGCTGTCTGAACCTTCAATTTATTTTACATTTCATTTTACACAAGAAAAGTGCACAATAATATGTAATAGTGCAGCATTGCGAATATCTTTTTCGAAAAGTATGCAAAGCGTCGAAACTGCAGTTTCATCTTTTCCCAGCAATCTAATCAGAATGTACCGTATACCTTACCGTATATATAATATATATATATATATACATTATATATGATGATAATAAATAATTTAACAAACAAATAAACATTATATATACATATATATACATATGTGTATAGGGACATAGATGCACATACATGTAAATGTACATTATATATATATAATATATATATATATATATATATATATATATATATATATATATATATATTCTTTCACCTATTCTCGTGCGCTTATCATTAAATTTCATTTCCTCCGTCAATTCTTAGTAAACACCGATGCTTACTCCATGAAAATACGACTCATATCGTACCCAGGACGGATTTCATTTCAAGTTCCGGAGCAAAGCAATGAGTAAGTTCAACATTAGGATATATACACAAAGTAGAAT
>JAHQIW010005991.1:0-13695 GCA_019055375.1 Parelaphostrongylus tenuis | reverse complement strand
AGTTCGAGAGAAAGAAGACAAGAGTTTAGAAATGCACACATGCCATGGGTTGCATAGTTGATATACAAGTTAGTTGTCATTAAGAAAACTTTTATAGCTTAAACATTGATTGGCAGCAATCTGTGTGCTGAACGCATATTCTGACGAAGTATGGAGGAAAGTCGAATTCAAGCTGGCGTATCGGTATATCACCTTGGTCTTGGATGCTCTGAAAAACGAAAGTTTTTTAGATACAAAGACAAATACAGCTTTTTCAATGCTTTTCGTCAACGTACGGTAGAGAATAGCGTTCTCCATGAATCGCTTTAAAAGATTAGTTAACTTGACTTTTGATATCGAAAGATCACGGAAGTGACTAAAACACCTCATGCACTTGTTTCTGGGATCAGAAAAGCACCTTAAGAGATTATTGAATGACGGAACATGGACCTATGGATCTTAAGATATGCCATCTAAAGTCAAGTGCGTGTGCATGGGATAAGATTCACTTCTTGACATATCATATACAGAACGAAAAGTTTCAGGTCAACCCTGGAAGAAGATTCGCAATACAAGGCCAAGTGAGCCGCTTACGTAATCATCTTAGCGGCAACCGATGAATAACAGCCGTCATCGAATAGGTTTCTAGAATGTCAAACGAACAGCAGGAAGATTACCGACAAGAAAACTGAGATGCGAGCAAACTCACTTACCAACTACAGACTTGTGGTTGTAGTTCGCATGGTAGCATGCCACGGGAAGGGAATAGCTAATGGGAGTTATAACATTCTGATTATGACTACGGCTTCACCTTCGTAGATTTGCCATCACAGTTAATTTATTTGTGATTTACTATGATTTTATGCGTCATTAACGGAAAGTAGAGTTGAGCACTGAGTCATTATTTACTAATCAGTAGTAGGTGAAAGAAGAAGACGAACTGATGCCTTGAGCTCGTCGTTCTGTTGCTCACTTCATAATTGTTAGAAGAGCTTAAGCAGCTCGCAAATGACTTTGAAGGATAGAGTCAAAGAGCCATGCGTATCAAATTTTTGCATACGTGGTTTGAGCGATACTGGTCACTGAGGGTACGATAGCGTCCATATGTTTGTGAATGTGTCAACTCGATTCAGCGCAAATTTGTCTTCCCAGATCAAATATTTTGGCGGATATCGTTGATATCATTATAGATTTGAATAGGGTTGAGAAAAAGGCAAGGCAAGGGTCTCGCTAGCATAATGGGAGCACGTGAGCGTCACAAATGAATAGACGTAGTTTGGAGCCCATCTGAGGTTCCGAGTTTTCCTTATACCTTCAGCATTCCTGGAGTAGTATATAGTTGGCAAGTTCATGGTATATCTATCACTTAAGATGTGCCTCATGTAATAACCTGAAGTTTTATTAATGCGATTGTGGGCAGGGATTATACTGGTCATACAGCATTTGTAGAAAGGTGATAAGTTGCATAACGTTAGTAATATTCTCCCAGTTCATGATTTATCGCAAGATATAAGCAAGAATGACGAGTGCGTTCAGTTTATTTCTTAATAGATGTTATGGTCATGCTGTGAAGCCACTAGCTATGAATTACTAAAACAAAGTCCTAATATTGTTCAACCAATCAGGAATCGAAGAGAGAAATAGAGCAATAAACTTATTACTACAGTCTCGTCGCATTTTCTTTCGTTGTATCTGTAGAAACCGTCTTTGCATCGACAGCCATCGACACATCCAGATGTACACTGGTGCTAAGGATCTGCTTGATCAAAGAAACATATTGATACTTTTTGTGAGACTCACAGGATTCGGATCCCAGCAACTAGGTTCACAGAACGGCCCACAATTATCAAACATTTCGTTTTTGCCGCACTGTTTCGAATGGACTGTAATAAAACATTGAATAATGAAATGTTGTCACTATTCATATTCAGGAATGTGATTCTCGCTGCCGTGGTGATGACAGACGGCAGCCATTTCTATGGAATTACTCACATGAAACGATATATATATCTTTTTTATACCGGACTTTTCAATTTTCGCCCGTGCACAAATCAAATAAAAGGCCTATGAGAAACGGACTTATCTCTCGTACAAAGGCTATGGCAGCTATCTAATGAAATTTTTTCTGTAAAATGTGTCTGACCAAAGTCCTTCACTATCACAGGGTCACTGTGAAATTTTTATCCTGACAACGCTCCGACATCTTCAGTTATTTCAAAGTGAATTGGGCAAAGTCGATGATTTAGAGTAGTTCTTACTAGTGTGCGTCTTCAAGGTCAAATCGAATCAAATCGATTCAAGCTGAGTACTGGGCGAGTGAAGTAACCCCACTCATTCAAGTTATGTAACAGTCTAGTTAAAGCTGGAAATTTTTCACTACTAAGGGGAAATCAAAGTCGATTTTATTAGGGCATTTTTGCTGTAAAAAATTTCTTGGACAGGACAAGCACCAAAAATATAAAACGTCTGTCAGCGATTCCCAGTGGTTTCTTTAAAGACAATGCCTTATTTTCGCCTGCCTGCGCAATGACCCGAAAACGTCCCTTCCAAAGATCTAGGAGCCCACAATGGCCTAGTCCTATTCTATCCTATCTGACTCCCAGCAAATCCGTTTACTATGTATTTCGCTGTCGACGTGCTTTTAGTCCATTTTGGAGCTTCTTTATATCTCGCCCTTTTCATGGATTTTTTCTAAAATGTGGAAAGTTGTTGACGAACGCAATATTGTTTGTTTACGTTGAAATATCTCAGTATCACCTCAAAAGGAAAGAGGCTAAACTCTTAGAGAGTTTTATAAGGTCTAGCTTTCCAGCTCAAGGAATAGAAAACAGTGATATTTTGCTAATTATTTTGAGAAGCACAAATTCGACTTTGACCCACTGGATTTCGCCACCCTCCTAAGATCTTTCTGCAATGTCTTCCCTGTGATTAGTGAGACGGATGTCGATTCAAGAGATAGACTCTGTGTTTTTGCTCCTCCAAACTGACACCTACTTTCTTTTTATTCCGAAAGCCCAGTTAGCCAAACGAAGACGTAGATGGTCCAGTCTACCTCTTCATTCCACAATATCGCTGTTATAGATCACCTTCAGTGTGCTCAACTAGGCAGCACACATATAATAAAGTGAATCGATGTTATCTCACTGAAGAATCGGATGACTGTGCTTTCACTGCAAGCCATAGACGAAAATAATATGAACGTTGAAGAGCCTATGTTTCAGAAGCCGTTCATTACACAAGCAAAGTGAAGAACCACTCGGTATTGTAGAACGCGCAGAAGAAAAGCTGATGCTAGGAGTAGTTTATGTCACGCAGGTGGGAAAGGAAATCTGAAATTTTGGTGTACTAGGTCAAATTTCAAAGATCAGAATCGCTCTTCTACGTCCCAAATCGCCTAAAATCACGATAGCCGTACCGTAAGCGCTCCTGCAATGGCTGTTGGAACGAGGCTTATCGACAGGATGCCTTGAGAAGTGATCTAAGAAAGGTTGGTTAAAGACCCGATGTTTAACCTGAATAATTTCAAAGCTAACCAGATTTTCTTGAAGCCTTCATGGTGCGCTGGAAGAACGAAAAGAAGGCTGCGCTTTGGATTCTTAGGCTTGAGCTGCTTAGACTTAGGCTCAGTACTGAATTTTTCGGCAATATGAAGTAGAAATGAAAAGCCCACAGCAATAAAAGAACAAAACAACGCTTTCTCTACAATGTGATACGGAACAGCTAGAACTTTTCACAGAACAGAGTCACAGACGGATAAAGAAAATCGCTTCCTTTAAGGCAAGAAAGGCTTTCCACATAAAGCACAACATCCAAAATTGTCAAGAATCAAGCTTTTGAATGGCTTCTACTATAACTCTAAAGGCAAAAAACGCGTTGCCCTCAAGGGTTCATTTGATCACAGATAACTTAAAAGTAAGCCGAACTGGCCACGGTGAGAATGTCATATGAAGTTCAAAGAAACTTACTTTACAGGCGTATTTCACTGTTATCGATAATTTTACACACCTCATCGAGACCAAAAAACACTCGACTCAACTTAGGCCTTGTCTGGTTCTCAACTTCTGAGGAACGATAAAGTCGTCACCACCTGATGTTATTTAAACTATTAGATCACTGAACATTATAATTGAAATGAAGAAGTTGTATGTTGATGTAAACAAGCCACCTTTGGAGTCAACCTCGAACTCCTGTTGATGTCTAGTCGATCCACCCGTCATAGAGCTCGATCTTTCTGCCATCGAGTTCGATCCTCCCATCGCAGAGGTAGCGGGATGAGACGGGGGGACCACCTTTTTCGGAATCCGAAAACTACCATAGAGGTAGTTTCTAGAGAGCCCACCATAAAGCTCGGCTCTCCTACCGTGGACCACGATCCTCTCGCTGCAGAGCTTGTAGGATGGGACGACGTGACCCCTTTTTTTGGATTCGAAACCCTGATAGCGGCGTAGCGGTCGGAGCTTCCTGTTGTTTTCTCTAGATTAAAATTTATAAATGTTAATCAGATGGAGTTATTAGATCTTATAAGTTTTGGCATTAAAGCATTAGCACCAAATTCATTAATCAGAGGTAATCAAGATTGCTTCACAACACAATCAAAAGTACGCGCCATCAGCCTGGACACATTTTTGCCATCTCTTAGGGAACAAATCAATAGCGCTTTGTGCAGTTTCTGAGTCATCTTTTGATAACAAATTTGACCATATTTGCCGCATCATGGCCTGTCAACGAAGTATTTGTCGCACTTTGAATACGAATAGGGACGCTATGCACAGATCGCCTTCGACCGTGCGAGGGCTCTAGAATTTGGGTCTAGGCGAACAGCGTTTCGCTTTATGCCAAGTATCGCGCCGGTAACACCAGTTTGGAGGACTAGCTGCGCTTCGGACGTCCACGCGAACTTAATCAAGAGGTCGTCATCAAAGCATCTCAAGGGGCGACTTGATCATCGAGGAGCTGACCGAAGATTTTGACTTGTGATTGAGCAATTTTAAATAATTCTGGATAACGAATTCGGTGTTTAATGGTCTAATGCCCATAAAACGTTGTTGTTGACTGGCGGAGAGAGTTGCGAGGTGGAACTCGGCTCTAAAGTAGCGGCTAGCATCACAACCACTCGCCCGCGCGCCTCTAGAGTGCAAAGTGGACAATGAAGCGACGATCTCCAAAATTGTGGTTCACCGCATCTCTGGTGACTATGGATTACTAAATATGCACTGATCTCAATGCACAGCTTGGTTTCGCGCCAATGACAATTTGAATTTTGGGCCAGCAAAGCTGTCATTGACTGGCTGTCGCGAATGTGTTATCTGGTACCCTCTCGAGTCGTTCGATCAAGACAATTTACCCATAGCCGTTAACTGATCGATTCTCTCTGAATTCTCGTAAGTCTGCTAAGCATGGCGATTCTGATCCGCCTACATTTTGGTTTATCAACAGTATACTATTACTATTATGAACAGCGAAGGACTCCTTTGCACTAAGCAAACCTAGCACTACGATATTATATTCTCTCATTTGGCTGAATGTCATCTACGACGATATCTCTCATATAGCACATTCAGTATGTTCAATTTATTCGGTTTTATACTTCCTCTCTTTGAGCGGGTGTGGCGCAGTGGTTTAGAAGTGCTTTGCGTCGCACGAGATGCCGTGATTTGATACCGCGCCTCATGAACGCCGTGCGTCCCTCCGGGGGTCGTTGGAGTGGGGACTAAACTGGTCGCAGACTTGTCTGGGAAGATAAACAGCACTGAATCGATACTGCGAAGGCTATAGCGAGTCATTGTAAAGGCCATATATGCATTCAATCACCTCAAAGGAATACCAAGATTGAAGACGAATGCATGGCGCATCTTTCTGATATTGATCAACGCTGAAAGCTTTATCCTTTTTTTCTATATTCCTTTAATCAGTAGTACTAGATTCAAGTAAATCCGGATATTGAGAGGATGCCGGGCAGATCAAACGAATTCGTGGACCACGCCCTTTATCTATTGCAAGAGGACCAATTCGTCGGCCAACGTCGGCGAGTCCGCGCGCCTCTGACATTCCACTGTATTCTCTCATAATTCGTTGATAATATTTTTGAACATTTCCACCGTGTCTGTGCTAATGTTCAGTTCTTCCCGTGTTCCTCAAAATGCTTTCGTTCAGTCATTAAAAGATCGATAGTGTCAAAATTCAACGGCTTCGTTCACCGGAGAAGGATTTTCCACCATTTCTGCGGTTAAATCTGTCCGTGGGGATCTTCTGTTTTTATTCTTTTTACGAAAGATACTCAGTCATAACCTGTCCATGTTTTCATGACTTTTTTCTACCGAAACATGCAACATTTGCTCAATTGCTGGCAACAGATAATACAATTATTCATTTTCTATTGTTTTTTTTTTTTTGATGTACTAGTAGCCGTATAATTGCTAATAGCGTAGTTTTGAAACGGATTCATTCTTCATTTGATTCTGTCTGACAGAAAAGAACCGAAAAGATTCGAACTGTGTTTTATTTCCTCATCGTAATAAATACACATCCGCGTCGATAATAATTTGGAAAAAAGGGCAAAGGATAAAGCACAGCGCTGATCGTGAGGCCATCGTGAGTTACTGTAAAACGCCGGATATGCATTCAGTCACTTCAGACGAAGTTGAAAATTGAACACTGATACATGTTGATTCGCTTAGGGATTGATCAGCGCTGTGCTTTATCCTTTGCCCTTTTTTCCAAATTATTATCGACGCGGATGTGTATTTATTACGATGAGGAAATAACACAGTTCGAATCTTTTTGGTTCTTTTCTGTCAGACAGAATCAAATGAAGAATGAATCCGTTTCAAAACTACGCTATTAGCACTATACGGCTACTAGTTCATCAAAAAAAAAAAACAATAGAAAATGAATAATTGTATTATCTGTTGCCAGCAATTGAGCAAATGTTGCATGTTTCGGTAGAAAAAGTCATGAAAACATGGACAGGTTATGACTGAGTATCCTTCGTAAAAAGAATAAAAACAGAAGATCCCCACGGACAGATTTAACCGCAGAAATGTGGAAATCCTTCTCCGGTGAAAGAAGCCGTTGAATTTTGACACTTCCGATCTTTTAATGACTGAACGAAAGCATTTGAGGAACACGGGAAGAACTGAACATTAGCACAGACACGGTGGAAATGTTCAAAAATATTATCAACGAATTATGAGAGAATACAGTGGAATGTCAGAGGCGCGCGGACTCGCCGACGTTGGCCGACGAATTGGTCCTCTTGCAATAGATAAAGGGCGTGGTCCACGAATTCGTTGATCTGCCCGGCATCCTCTCAATATCCGGATTTACTTGAATCTAGTACTACTGATTAAAGGGAATTAGAAAAAAAGGATAAAGCTCTCGGCGTTGATCAATATTAGAAAGATGCTCCATGCATTCTTCTTCAATCTTGGTATTCGTTTGAGGTGATTGAATGCATATCTGGCCTTTACAGTGACTCGCTATAGCCTCCGGCAGTATCGAGTCAGTGCTGCTTATCTTCTCAGACAAGTTTGCGACCAGTTTAGTACCACTTCAACGACCCTGAAGGGACGCACGGCTGGCCTTGAGCGCGGGATCAAAGCATCGGCATCTTGTGACGTTTGCTTAGTGCAAAGCAGTTTTCGCTGTTCATAATAGTAATAGTATACTGTTGATAAACCAAAATGTAGGCGGATCAGAATCGCCATGCTTAGCAGACTTACGAGAATTCAGAGAGAATCGATCAGTTAACGGCTATGGGTAAATTGTCTTGATCGAACGACTCGAGAGGGTACCAGATAACACATTCGCGACCGCCAGTCAATGACGGCTTTGCTGGCCAAAATTCAAATTGTGCCATTGGCGCGAAACTAAGCTGTGTATTGAGATCAATGCATATTTAGTAACCTATAGTCACCAGAGATGCGGTGAACACAATTTTTAAGATCGTCGCTTTACTGTCCACTTTGGCACTCTAGAGGCGCGCGGGCGAGTGGTTGTGATGCTAGCCGCGATTTAGAGCCGGGTTTCACCCCGCACCTTTCTCCGCTAGTCAACAACAACGGTTCATGGAACGTCGCAATTAGGCTATCCTCGGGACTGCAAGGATATGTGCTCAATCAGTATCTATGACGTTGAAGAGGAAAACGAAACAACGACTCGAATGCTAGAAGTACAGGGATCGGCACAGTGAAAAAGGCTGTGAAGGCAGGTCAATAAAGCGTCTAAAAAATGTTTTAACACTCTAATGATCCGTCTTCGCAGTATCCTTTTTTTCACTGTGCGGATCCCAGTACGTCTAGCGTTCAGATTCGCTGTTTCGTCTTCTTCTCAAACGTCATAAAATACTGGTTAAGCGCATCTCCTTGCAATCTGCATAGCCTCGCTATGGCGCTCCATAGGGCGCTGTTGTTGACTGCTGAAGAGAGTTGTGGAGAGGATCTTGGCTGCACGCGCGCCGCAACGGGCATCATTACCACTCGGCCATGCATACCCCCCCACCCCCCCCAATGTTCTAGTCAAACAATTAGAAAGAGAGCTCACAATAGCCTGAAGATTGAAGATTTGTTTTGGAGAAGTAACCACGTTTACTGAATTCTTGCATATGGAGTGTGAAAGATATGAACACTTCAGTACATAAGGACACGAATATTTTAAGGACATCGATTGTCCCAGTTATAAGCCACGGTGTTCACTGCGCTTCCAAATCGTTCAGCAACTACGAAAAAGCGTAAAATTTGAGTCGGATTTCTCCCAATTTTTCTCTAAATAAACAGATAAGATAGACAAAGCACCTAGTTGTACGTGTTATATCGTAAAATGGATAATTATAGAAGATGGGAAGGTGAGCGTAGAGGATACGTGGCCGTTCAACGCCTACTGATGGGACTGATTTTCGATTAATCTTGTCATTCTTCACGAGTAAGTGTTTCATACATGAGCAAATATGACGATGTCAGTGGTTAGAGGGTAAAGATCAATGGAATGAGGTTGAGTACGACACATGACGATTTTCCGACATCCAATTCTCTACGCGAGAGAATCCGAATTGGGTTACGATGCAAAAATGAACTACCGAATAAATTATCCTTTTTTCAGACGCTGGACTAGGATTACCTAGAAGTTATTCAAAAGAGATGGCCGAAGAAACCGGTGATTTGACCATCGTCTAAGTCCCGACGTACTGTATTATGTCTAATTATGCGCTTGATTTCTTATGATTAGATAAAGCTTTCGGCGTTGACTAATTACTGAGGAATGCGCCATGACTTCGTCTTCGATTTTAACTTCGTTTGAGGTGGAGTGGATGCATATCAGGCATTTGTTAATAATTCATGGTGGTCTACCGTTTGTACCAGGTCAGTGCTGCTTATCCTTTCAGACAAGTCTGAGACCAGTCCTTGGTACCTTCACCGACCCCCGTTAGGGATCGATGGCTTGATGAGCTGAGCGCGAGATCGGGGAATCGTGGACATTGTATGCGATGCAGATGTAATCTATAACACCACTACGCACATGCACTCTAATTCGCTCTACCTAGTCTGAATGTAATTGCAAAAAATCAATTCTAATTTCTGTCTAGCGAAAAAAGAACACCCGGCCGGTCCATCTTTTTCTGCAAGAAAATCACCGCTATGCTGCTACAGGACTATGATGAAAGAATCTTACTCAAATTTGAAATGAATTTGAGATAAGGTGCTTAGATCATTTGTGACAACTCTTAACACTATCATTTTCCAGGAAAGAGAAGTAGCGCAGTGATTAGAGATGCTGCTGAGTTTGCACACGAAGTACGATGGTTCGATCTCGCGCTCATTAGCTCATCAAATTATTCATCCCTCCGGAATCAGGTAATCGGTAATCAGACTTGTCGGTGGGAGAATAGACAGTGGCTGAGTCGATACAACGGAAGCTACCGCGAGTCATTTTCATTGTGAAAAGGGGCAGAAATGCATTCAATCAACGTCAAGTGAAGCTAAAAATTGAAGAGACGAACGCGTGGCACATTCCTTAGGGATTGATCAAAGCCAGAGAGCTTCAAAGCTTTTTATCTACACCCTTTTCGTACCCTTATGAAGATGACGAAGACGTCGCGACGTCAGCCGAATAGAAATTTTCATCAACAACCTCACTCTACGCGCTTAAGTCAACAGAAAAAAAATCTTTTTCTCTATCTCCGTTCTAGGAAATGTGAGGCTCATTAAGGGAGCCCAAACATCTTCTTTCGTCAAGATTGCACAACGTATTAGGCTTATTTTTAGGACAGTATAGACCTCAAAAAAAAGGAACGTGTCGGATTTCTTCAAAAATACTTTATTAGGCGACATTAGGGCTATAAGCTGTCAAGGAATGGTAGGATTTAGAATACAGTATGTTCTGTTACGAGCAGTTAGGCAACCGCTACCTGGTTCGATAGCAAAATCATCAAATACAGATGGGTGATAATCAAATTTCTCCACTAAATGAAGAAAAAAGTAGACGTCTACAAATTGGCAGACGCAAGCACAAAAAGAATTTCGAGTATGGAAACTGTGGGAAATTCTTTCTGACATGAAAAAGGCCTCGGCATTTTAATACAGAGTATAAATCTATGTTTACGACTGGACGAAAGGCATTATAGAGGGAGTGGTTGAGAGTTAAAGAGAGACGTAGGGAAAAAACACGATAAGAAGATGCTAAAATTCTAAACATTCGAATTATAAGAACAAACTAAACTGCAACGATGGGAACGCACGGAGCTACGCTACGACGATCGCCGGCTCTAAAAAATGATGTTCGCGGTCGATGAAGGGGCGCGGCGTTTGGATTCTTTGATCTACCCAACATACTTTCGCTTTTCGCTATTTTTTTAACTGTATATCCTAATTCTTGATTTTCTTCTTTGAGCAGAACACGAGATGTTACATTAAACTTTATTCGATAGCTGACGTTTCGGCAGTTCGCCTTCTTCAGAGCCTGGAAAGGTCAAAATGTTTGCAATACAATCAGTCAAACACCTCCATTACTTCTTTAGAGAAAATCACCAGACCTAGATTTCAATCGCATCAAGCAAAAATCAACACTTAACATACTCACCGCTTTTTATATGTGTTCCACTGGATGATCCAAGTGGAGATCACCGGCAAGAGAGACACATAGGCTCGTAATGCACCCTACCCATCAAAAC
The DNA here is from genome assembly GCA_019055375.1 of Parelaphostrongylus tenuis. Classification (NCBI taxonomy): domain Eukaryota; kingdom Metazoa; phylum Nematoda; class Chromadorea; order Rhabditida; family Metastrongylidae; genus Parelaphostrongylus; species Parelaphostrongylus tenuis. The sequence continues at coordinate 2,552 of JAHQIW010005991.1, read as the reverse complement.
AACAGTCTTATATACTGGCTCATATCACGAGTGTTTACAAGGCATTCCTCCCTGCGGTTTATGGTTGGATTGGTCGTATTAATCCAAAAATGCTTCCAAGATCTTTCGCGCTGATGTTTTTTGCTCCTGCGCAAGGATGGTGACTTCGATTTCAAAATCAACTCCGTCGTGCTTCTGTGCTCTATGCGTCCCTAGCGGGGTGTTTTGTCTATTAAGACGCTTGTCAGCTAGGTGTTCTTCTATGCGTGCATAGAGCGGCCTACCCGTTTCGCCAACATATTTATCACTACACGCTTTGCAAGAGATTAGGTAGACTGTACCTACGCTCATGCAATCACCGTCTCTGCCGTTAGGACATATTTTACAATCATTCATCATACAGAGACGGTCATATAAGCGGTTGCGAACTAGTTGGCGTTTTAGAGTATTCGGTGGTATTTCAATAATGGCCACCGATTGCTCTAAGCCCGCTCTTTTCAAACATCGTTTTATAGCTGTACTAACCTCATTTGAATAGAACGGGATGATAAACGGGACTTTCCTTTCAACTAAGTTTTCGTTCGGAGGCGCATTATTTCCTCTAAACCTAAGCCGAGGGGCTACGAATTCGTATCCATTAGAAGTGGCTATTTCCCGCGCCAGTTTCACGGATTCTACTCTCTGCTCCTCCCCGGTACATACATTGGCTGCTGTTCGAAAACATGTTTTTTACTAGCGCCTTCTTCGTATGTGAGGGGTGAGAAGAGAGATAGTGAACCAAGATATTCTTACTACTTGGCTTTCGGTACCACTTCGTTATGTAGCCGCTCTCAGTTAAGCTTATTTGCACGTTCAAGAATGGAAGCCAATCGTCTTTTGGTATCTCACGGGTGAATCTTATATACTCTGACTGTTCATTCAGCAATCTAAAACAATTATCCAGCTCCTCTTGAGTGGAACAGATAATCAAACAATCATCTATATACCTACAGTAGAGTAATGGCCGGAGATCCATCACTGGTGCTTCCACTTTAGACATAAAGGCAATGGCCAGGCTAGGTGCCAGTCGCTGTCCCATTGCCAGCCCTCTGGTTTGAGCATAATAATTCCCGGACCATCTGAAGATTGAGCAGTTCAAGCACTCTTTTAGTAGGATCATGAACTGCTCAATCGTCAAGCCATACATGTTTACAGCTCCCTGGTGTTGTATAAGAAGCTCATGTGTGGCTTGCAATGCGGAGTCATTCGACACGTTGGTATATAAAGCAGTAACGTCGAATGACTCCATTACGTACGCGTTGTTCGGGTTCGCGTTACGTAGACGATCCAGGAACATCTGAGTGTTTGTCAGATGGGCTGGAATGTGTCCTAGCAACTGGGATGTTATTAAAGTCAAGAACCATGCTATCCTATCCGTCGGTCCGCCTACACAACTGATGATAGGTCTAACTTTGAATATAGATGGATCGTTAGACATCAGATCATCAGTGGATACTAACTTATGTGTTTTTATAAGCAAGTATAAGACAGGACATGTTGGTGACTGGATTTTTAATTGAGAAATGATAGATGGTCTTAAGCCTGCAGCTTTTGCCGTACGGACCCACTCACTGTTTAATTTGCGGTTTTGCCTTTTGAATTCCTTTACAGAAGATGATCGGTAAAGCGAGGCATCCTCGAGATGCTTGCTCGTTATTGCGATATCTAACTGTCGAGGAATCACAACAAATTCTCCACCCTTATCACTAACTGATAGCCTTATCCTACCTTCGCTTATCAACTCTCGAACCTCTTTCATGCCACGTTTTTGTAGTTCGGTGAGGTTCGATTGATATCTTCTCCTGCTATAGTGAGTGAGGGTTCTAAAAGTTTCGTCCGCAAATTTCCGGAATTTTCTATCTACCTCCTCGTTGGGGTCTTGTTGTCTATAGAACGGCTGAGGAAATGGTGGTATTAGTGCCTCTACTTGCTGTTCATTCCTATTAGTCTCTTCAACTCTGGCCTTTTTACGGAGTTGATCTTGCAAATCATGTAAACCACATGCAACCTTGCGCAAGGACACCTTAGAAATGGGTTGAGATGGTGAAAAGCTTGGACCCAGTTCTAATAGCGAGCGCGCACCGTCAGGGAGAGTTATGCCTCCTAGCACTGTGACCCTTGAATTTCTTGATGCATTACTTGCCCTAATGTGACTCGCTTGATCTTCATTAGCGGTATCCGTATGCCTTCTCAAAGTCATGTTATGCGATCTACTCAAAAGAATCATCGAATTTTCTCCGCAAAGTAACTTTAGTATTTGACCTAATGGAATCGCAAATCAATTTTGACCCACCAATAATTCTCCTCCAAAGGTTGGCCTTCCAATACTGATCACAATGATATTCCTTCGTCGCGCACTTCTTCAGCATAGCGTACAGATTGTCTTGCTTGCTTCGTAGACAGGTGCGGACACTTTCATTTCGATAATCCAGTATTCGATGGCTGTCCTCTGGTACACCACATATCGCGTGAAGTCGTTTTCGTTTTATGAAGTTCGGAACGATTCGATGTTGTATGCAGCGTCGGAGAAACTT